>VZUI01043824.1:36957-100950 GCA_013401135.1 Cettia cetti | reverse complement strand
AAAAAAAAAAAAAAAAAAAAAAAAAAAAAGGAACATATTCATTTAAAAAAATAGATAAATAAACTCTATTGTATCTTGTTTTGAAATGTGCAGAAATAAGGGAAAGGGCACAAATGCATATTTATCCTATAGTTCAAAATCTTGAAAAAAAAAGATATGAAAAAGAAATTGCTTAATTACAAGCAGCACAGTCACCTTCTAACTTGCACTGAAGTTGCACAGTGCACTCCTGGGCTGCTGCAGGAGCATTACTCAGACTGATTACACAGTCAGGTAGCAATTACTTAGGCTCTCTCAAATGCATACTAGTAAATTTGAATATTACTCAAATAAAGCATACATTGTTAGGAATGCCAGAGTGGGATCTTTCTTTGACTGAAACCTTTTTAGGAAAAAATCCTACTTCTTTGCCATAAAGTTTTACAGTGTCTATTACAAAGACCTCTTGGAGGTTTTTTTAAGAACAAATATGAAAACACTTCTAAATTTTTATGTGTCTAGTTTGGGGAAAAACAATATTACATTCTTTTGCTTGGTAATATTACAAGGAGCATGGGTAAATATACCAGGCCCAGGAGCCCAAGAATTCACAGAACAGCTTAAAAGACCTTTTCTTCTTTCTGTCTTAAGAGTCTCTGTAAGTTTCCTTTTCTTACATTCTTAGAAATAATATTGCATATAATACTGTTCATTTTCCTTTATCATGCAGGTAAGAATCTCCTTTCATTGCACTTGAGAAAAGCTTGTGGATGTTAAATAGAAAATCTTTTTTTTTTTTAAAGGAATGATATAAGGTTTGAATATAGGTTGTCTTGGTCATATTCCGATGGTAGGTTTCCTTAAAGAAAAGAACAAGTGGCACTGCTAGAACTTAGTGACAGGAGCACCAATCATTCATTGCAGTGCATGAATCCACAGATACAGGCAGATGGAGTGGTTGAGAGATGCAATACTTTTCAAAGCCATGTCACAAGTCATATTGCATGGCACAGATATTGCTTTATGTGTGAGAACGTGCACTATATAAGATAAGGGAAAGAAGTTGCTCTTGGCTGTAAAAGTTTGAGAGACTGTTCTATATGTTACTCCCATAAAATCTGCATATGAACTGGCTGGTTTGCATTTGAACTATGAAACTCCTGCCCTGCAAGAAGCAAAAAGGCAAACTGAACACACATGAAGGTGGCTCTCCTTATTAAAAGCTGTGTGTGCAATTTTATATTCCACAGCTTGCCTGTGCTTACATTTGAAAACCACAGCTGAATCACATACCAGATAGCATGTACGTGTATGTTGGAGAAGCCCAATTGCAACTGGTTCCCATGATACCAGTAAAGAGTAATTCAAGCACTATTTTTTTCTACCCCAAATAAGGACGGTACTACTTCAGTAGTTGTGTCAGAATTATGGAGACAGACAACAAAGACGATTTATATTCAGAGAATTATTTGGTAGCTTTGCATATAACCATAACGTTTACAGCTCTGGAAAGAAAAACCCAAACTGTTGCTGCAAAGAAAAATACACCAGTACTTTTCTGTCTTTGTAAAGATACTGCTGTTTATTTTTGAATTTACTTTGACAAACCTCATACACACGAAGCTGCAAAAGCTCCAGTTTCTATTCTTTAAAATGAGGGTTAGCCAGAAGTCCAACATAAAATACTGTGAATTACCTTAACATGTTACTAAAAAACCATTAGAACAGACAGATTAAAATTGGACCACCTTTTCTGATTGCTTGCATTGGAGGAAAGATTGTGAGAGAGATAGATGGCCATGGCAATCTCGTATACTAGTGAATAGTGTTGCCCTCTGCTTACCTTCCCAGGCTACGCTCAATACTCAAAGAAGTTTATTTTACTGTGTTTTCTGATAAATACACACCTTAGAATTCAGCTTTAGAGATCTCTGCTAGTGACAAAAAGCTGCCTTTTCAATGTTTTTTTTTCCCCTAAAGATGTGACTCCTCTCACTTCCTAAGACAGGTCCAGCTTATAGATACACAATCTCATCGAGGGTGCAATGTCCCTGTTAGGACATCAACCAGTTGTTCTTTTTGTAACAGACACTTTCAGTGCATAGGCCTGAATGTGAAACAGGCTTGAAGAACAGGGAATGAAGCTCTATGTCCACCCAGGACAGAGCTGACCTGATGGCAGATAAGCCCAGGCAGGTGTGATTCCTAATGCCCTGCGCTGAGGGACACTGGGGATTGTATGGGGTGTCTGGCTTTTTACATCCCAGTCCCTATACCTCTAAATGCTAGAATTACTCACCATAAACTTCCAATAGTCTGCAAAGTTCCTTATCTTGTTCATTATGATTTCTGGTGGAATGCAAGATGAGCAAGAATTTCAGTTTTTCTCATTTTCTCTTTTTTTAATCCTTCTCATTAGAAAGAAGGCAAGTTCTGCTGCAAGGGATTTAGAAGAAAAAAAATGCAGAGTTGATCTGATTTTTTTTTTCCATGTAACTCACTGGCTAATGGGTATACTTGCCTGAACCTACTGCAGTACAGTATACAAGCTGTAACACTGAAAAATCCTCCTACAGAATAAACAGCATCAGATTAGATGACAAAGGATGCATAAAGAACCATTTAATTTAGCTACCCAGAATATGAGCTAATGCCACTTCTCCCTGAGAGTACTGACCTAACAAGATTCAAGCAATGGCAGTGATGGGCTAACAGTTGCACTCAATGATCTTTGTGGTCTTTTCTAACCAAAATGATTCTATTACTTTATTATTTTTCTTGCCTTTTCCATCTTAAGTATGCTTCAGAACTGAGTCTAGGCTTATGCTTTCTGGTTAAATCCAGTGAATTAGTTCCACACAAGTTCTCTCCTGCTCTGACAATGCCATGATTTTTTTGCAAATAGCTTAAGCCTGGCAGATTAAATGAGAAGTTTCTAGAAACAAGAGCATGTTTCAATCCTACAGCCAAAGATTATAAAGCTAAAGAGACCATTATGATCTTTTGATGTGAGCAGCTGTGTAACACAGGAAAACCTAGAAATACCTAAATTCAGTTTCTATTTAGGAAAGTCTGAGCCCTGAAATACTGCAAATCTCTTTTCTTCCCCCTAAAATTTCTTGCATTCACTACCATCCATTTGTATATTGATTTTTGCTGTTCAGAATATTAACTTAAACTAGTAGATGAAAATTCTCTACAGGCACTTGTGCAGGATTAATGGTTCCCAACTCTCACCCATCTAATTTTTAAAGCCTGAGTTTAGTGATGTTCTGTGTGATACCCAACTTCAATTGTCCTCATCCAAGAGCCATGAAGTCCATGGCTCCAATTTTACCATCACATTTTACATGGCTCCAATTTTACCATCACATTTTACATCATGCAGGGAAATCCACTCTCAGTGGCGTGGAAAGTAAAGACCACGGGACAAACACATCTGGGCATTTCCATAAAGGTGGGTAAAGGTACTACCTAATACCCAAGTTCAAGTGTGGTTGTAGTTCTGCTAATATCAAGGCAATCGTGGAAACACAGCCTCAGCAATAAAGAAAGACGTTTCATGAAGCAACAAATGGGCAAGTGTGCTAGGGACACAGCAAAGAAAGACTGGTTTCCACTGCACCACCATGTGCAGCACAGCTGGACTCTAAAAAAGACTTGTCAAAAGTCAAGTGCTCTGGATTGGGCCTTTGAGTAACTGTTTATGCTTGCCACAGTTAGAACACAGAGGTGAGGAAGGGGGAAAAAGTGCATTCCATTAGTATGACTTCAAGTAGAAATATTTAGACCAGTATCTTCCTTTTTGTTAGCATACACTCCGACAAACAAGACACAGCCAACAAGGCAAAGCCCACAAAGGCCTCCAACAATGTTACATCCACAGAAGCACCAGTGAGGAATCACCCAACACTTCATTTAGTTCAAGACAGGTAGATAAAAGAAAATCCTATTTTTTTTCTAGTATGATTTAAAAATTAAAATTCAATTAAAATTTTAAAATTAAATTATTCTTATGAGATCCCTGTTTGTAAAGAACATAAAACTACTGCTATATTGGAAGTTCTCAATTCTGGGCTTCACTCACCTGAAAAAGTTCAGTCAAACCAACAAATTTGCTGATACTACCCTTACAAGGCCTTGCATGCTTTGCAGATTCAACAGAAAATACACAATCTTGTTCTTCTCTGTAAGAATACTACTATGCTGTGGGAATAAATAACACCCCACAGGAGCATATCAAGAGCATGACCACACACAAAAACTGCATAGGCATAAATGTGAGTTTCCAAAGCAACAAATTAAGTTTTTTCGTAGTTGAAATTTTCAGAAAAGGAAACTGATTGAAAAGGCTCCAGCTCAGGTGCTGGAAGTTGAGCACAAAATCTTAATATCAAATATTCAACAGCTGCTGGGAATAAATTTAGGATCCCTAAAAGCCAGCTATACAGGTTCCTACCACCATCTAAATTAGAGCACCTGATTTCAATTATCATTTTTAATAGGGTTTGATTTAACTGATCTGACCAAGACCAAAATAGGCCCCCTTATCAGATGTTGCACAAAAAGACAGAACCTCCACCCTACCACGAGACTGACCATAAACACTACTTCATGTTCCCAGGCAGGGAAGCAGTGCTTGCAGCCCAGTACTGGCAGAGGAAGCCTGTTGGTGAGAGGAACATTTAACCTGGACTATCAGGATGCACTTCTGGAGAGGACAAGTCAAAGACACAACTTGTCAAAGGGATTAAGTCAATTACCAAGTTGAAGCAGCACTTATTTGGATCCTCTCCACCTGCTCCTGCAAGGTAACTCAAGTACCCAGACACGCAGGGCTGCTGGCAGAGAGCAAGCCACCGCTGGTCTCCACACAAATTCACTTCTCATCACCAGAGGCTTCTCCCCTTAGGTCTACACCAGATCCTGCTGATGCATCCTGTGAATCACAGAAGGTTTTCCCCTCAGAGGGCCTTGACCTCACCATGATTACACTGATGATGCTTTTTCAGTGAATTTTCTTTTGCTCATGGGGCTACTGGGGTTACTTGTTCCAGGGTTAGCAGGCTGCCCACACAGTCGGGGAAGAGCTAGCACATCTGCCAAAATGTTTTTCCAGGCCCCTTGGGGCACAGTTCAATCCAATTAAAACACGCACAAAAGCAATAAAACTCAAAAATTATTCCCTTAGTGCTGTGGGCTCCAGCAGTCAAAGGTCCTTCCCTCTACTATAGTGCCAGCAACTTGAACTCAACCTCCTTCCAACAGAGCTGTATCAGCTATTTCTCCAATCACTTGACCCTTCTCCATGTGCATTTGAGACAAAAACCATGCTGAGTGGCCTGGGGTCCTTGGACGTAAAGGAAATTTTTCTGCCCAGTTGCAAAGAAACTGAGAACAGCTTTACCCCCAGAAAATCAGCACTTAATTTTTTTTTTTTAATTGCAAGCATGTCTTTCCTCTCATACAACTGCACCACTACAGCAAAACCACTCTGCTACCTCAGCTGAAGTTACAGTGCTGGCAGTGCCCACACAGAGGCTTTTATTTTAACTTTGTTCAATCCACTTCCTAGAAAGAAAAAGTGCTGGGAAGAAAAGGAGGGGTGAAAGAAAATTTCATTTCTAAACAGTGGTGCAAAATGCAAGTTAGCATGCAAAGCCTTGTCAACTCAGTGATCTCTGAAAGATGCTTTGAACCAGTGGAGAGACATCCCCTTTGAGCACAACACTACAGGCAGATGCTTTGAATGGGATACTGACCACAGGATGCTCCCAAAACACAAAGGAGTTTTAAATGTTATCAAGGCACTACCATCTTGTCTAAAGATCTCAGAAGATAACACTGCTGAGACAAGTCCAGGCAAGCAATCCCGCTAGATTGCTGGGCCAAAATCAGCAACCAGTAAACGTTTATTTCCAGTGGGAAGAGGCTGCCAGGAGTGCAGATTCTGGTTACTCCATCGACCACACACTGTGCTCACATCAGATAGACAGCTTTCACCCTGCTGGATGCTCACCTCACCAACCTCAGTCTACATCTGCCCTGCAGGGATGGCAACAGGATCTCTGGCTAAACCCAATGCACACAAGTGAAAATCAGTGCAGGTACTGCCCAAAGAACTGCTGGACATATGGCTGCTAAACCTACTGGGAGCTGAAAAGTGTAATGGGGTGTGTTCATTAGTATTTTCTATTAAGAAAAATGCATATGTTCCCATGGTTACAGACCTGTTTCAGACTATTTACCATAAAAAAGCTGCAATTCTTCTCAAATGAAATAGAAAAACAAAGAGCACCGTTTGAGGGTGGTTTGGGTTTGTTTTTCTTTTTGACCAGCAGACCTATTTTCAAACACAAACCACAAAGTGAGTAACAGGCCTTTTAAGACTAAATTAATACAACCAGAAACTAAGTTTTCCATGAGCTCAGAGACCAAAACTCACATACTTACCACTACCATGTAGTTCAATACACTTGCAACAGATGCAGGATCTTTCTTCTGAAAGAAAGTTCAAACTTCATTTGTACTCCAACAGCAAGAGCTGGCTTTTCTTCCAGGCCTCTTCACAAACCTCTTGTCCAATAATGAGCTTTCAAAACTATAGTAAAATTCATTGCTCCCTTTATTCTCATCTCATTATCCTGGCCGCTTGCTGTGCTTGCTCCTTTTAATGGATGGAGCAAGTATTAGCTTGATTTCCTACCACACATCATGTTTTCAGCTGAGGTTAGTAATATACATCTCTAACAAATGATAAGATCTCTATTAATTTACTATTAAATGCATAAAACTGGAGACTTTATTTTTGCCCTGCATCTGATAGATCTTACTTTCCTGACATGCTTTAACTTTTGCATGCACAAACAAGACGATAAGAGGAATTCAAATCAAGGCCAAAACTCAGTTATCATAAAAGAACTGAACTGAATATATCCATTTGCATCCATATGTAGAAGACAAATAATAAAAGCACAAAGAAGTGCCCCAGGAATGTTGCAGCCAATACAAAACAAAAGAAAGTTTTAAGACCTGTAGTTGGCAACAGCACATTTTGATGAGAAAATTAACTAAAACCACCTGATTGTTTCAAAATACAGCTTACTGAGAAAGTAAAGAAAATAAATTAAACCAAAAAAGTTAGAAAAGTAATTTCATTGCTAAATTTTCCAGACTTTATTTATGAGGCCTTGCACATTCAGACACAGATAAGCAAGTGTGAATTCAGATGAAGAAGCATAAAGGAAGGAAGTTGGAATTAATGCTGACAAATCATGGAAGTCCCATCACTCTGGGTGACTCCAAACTCAGCAGACGTGTCAGGACAACGTAGCAAGATGCTCTGCTGTTGGCACACCTGTGCTGACACAGACGCTAATTGTTTATCCAGTGGTAGGCTCGTAATTTTTTGTCTAACAGAAATGCAGATCACTTCTTAAGTTTCATAACTGGAAATTAGCAAATAGCATTCACAGACTCACCTCAGTCATCAAGCATCCTTTGGTGCCCTTGGCTGAAGGCAACCGCCAGAAAGTGCTATCTATATAAATGCTTGAAAAAGTTAAAATCACAAGAACAAAAGACCTGGAGAGAGCTCCAAACCTAACGAATCTCTCTCTTGCAAGTCCAGGGCAGCAAGAGCCAGTCCTCTGATGACATGTATGGCCATATTGCAAGTTCCTGTAGAGGAAAATAGAGCTCCTTACAAGCACAGCTGCTGCCGGGGCTGGCTGCAGGAGCCCCAGCCATCCTCACTGCTGCAGCTCACCCTACCTGACTGCAACACAATGAGATGCCAACCTAAACCTTCCATGGGTTTTCCAATGGTTCCAGCACTACAAGTTTGTCACTTTTGCTTTTATGCCCTACTTGGTACACCGGTGTAACAAATGGATAAGGACCTTCATGTGTTACTGCTCTGCAACAAAGATAAAACAGCAATAGCTGATGCACACATCTACTTGTGTTAAATGTGTGGGTTTAAGCACTCAAACCTTTTCAAAGAGTGAAAAGAAATCACCACAATAATTTCCAGAATTCCCCGTTACTGCAAGGGCAGGTCTGAGCCTATCAGTACCAATCAAGCTCATTCTAAATAAGCAAAACAGGCCCCACAAAATTTGTTTATTGAAATTAACTGTGGAACTGAGGATAAGTTTTGTTTATTTTCTACATTAATTTGCAAAGCCAGAGCTGTGTGCTGGAACTTTTAAATAAAGTCCTGGAGTCAGCAAGACCCAAGGTTCTCCCCCAACCACTGATTCACTGTCTGACCTTGAAGAAGTCCCTCACCTCATCATAAATCTGCCAGCCCAGCTGTGAAACTGGATGAAAGCAGGACTACTCCACAAAATGCATGCTGCAACTCGTTTGGCCGTCTGTTAAATAAACATAACGCCCCCTCAAAACAAACCCGACCAACTAAACAATGTGTTTTTTTCTGTATACAAAGCACTTTGTACTGTACAAAAATGGAGTGCTTTACCAAGTGGGAGGGAAATGGATGTAAATATTTACACATGTACTGCAAAGAGCTGTTACTCACCCTAGGGATGTGCATGCTGGTAGCTGTATAATTCAAAAACTACATCAGTATAGTGGGGGTGCCTTCACCAGACAGAAATAACACACTGGTCTCTGGAAAGCATGCACTGTGCCAAGGAGGGTAAGGAAAAAAACTGACATTAAGGGGACAGTTCCTGCCACATTGGAAACTAAATTAGCTTCAAATAAAATAGAGATTCAACAAAGCTGCAAGTGCACAGAGCTTAATTACAGGAGTAGATGAAACTACTTGCTTAGATTTTTGTTCCACTTTTCTATCATCTCACAAACTCTTCCAAAAGGCAAGAGTATTTTGGACTGGTAAGTAAGTCTGACAATAAAGAGGATAGCTATTTCTCCTCATCCAACTTTTGAGCAATTGCCCTTTATGCCTTCCAAGAAGAAAAGTTAATGCTAAGATTGGGAGGAGAAGGGTCACCTCAGCCAGTAACTCACCTGCTTCCCCTGGGTCCTGCTACAAATGCAGGACCTGCTACTTGACATCCCTCCACACCTGAGCTACTATGGAGGTGACAGGCTACTGTCTTCAGAGTAACATTTCTACTAGTGTATTTTGAACACTGACACATAATCCTGAATGCAAATTAAAAACAGAGGTAAAACCTGTGCTCTGTAAGGGAAAGAGGCTGACTGGATTCCCTTTCACATGGCAATGTCTGACACCATTAATTTACAAGTTCTAACAGCTCAAGATACCACTTAACAGTGTTGAAAAAAACTGGAACCAGGTTCCAACAGCTTCCTTTTAAGTTGATTTCATTTTCCATCATAAAAATTAATCTGTCCCTTTAGAAATTTTCCAACAAAAGAGAATTGGCTACTGTTACCCATCCCTATCACTTGGAAGGTGAGTTTGCTTTACAAGTATCAGTGTGGTAATGCTTGTCCCTAGTTTGCTATTCAATTGCACGCTTCTAGGAAGACATTTCTTTCCATTTTCATACATAAATAGAGGAAGCACTGCTTGTAACTGCAACCTTAAACCACATGTGATAAGGTGCTTAGTGTTTACATAGCGTCCACACTAAAACTGATAAGTGCATCACGTTGTACACAAGTTAGAAGTTATGCAAAAAAATGCATGACTCGAGAACAGCTTCCGCAGCTCTGAATCTCTGTGGTGTCTGAATCTTTGTCGACTTCAAGCTGCCTAATCTGTTCTAGGGACATAATGTACAGTATGCTGTTTGTTTCAGCTTGCAGAGAGTCAGATTTAAGGATTTCATATTCAAACAGCACTGACTCAAGTAGCAATGTTCAAGGATTTTTCAAAGTGCATCTGTGGAGCTTATCAGTACCACAAGTTGAATACTACTCTACCTGACTGTGTTTTCTCTAGCCAAGGCCTCAGGTTTTGCTTTAATCTAGCATCAGCATGATGCTTTAACTGAAAAATCAAACCTTCGCTTAGAAAACTTCTGTAGGCTACTGTTGTCCACCATTTTTTCTACAGATATGGACCTGCATGGGATGCAGAGTAAATACCTTCTAAGTCCATTGATTTTAAGGAACAGTACACATTATTTATCTGTGTGGGCACCTACACACACGTTTCCCTATTTCCCCATCTATGGAGCACACATGACAATACTTTTCAGAACAGCTGTATCAGCCTGTTAGGGGCATTAAGACACAGCACTGCATTGCAATAGCTCTGCTCATTTCTGAAATGTGAACAAATGCATTTGATACATACACTGTCAGCATGCTTGGGATTAACAGAGGTCAGCAACCAATTTGAAGTAATTGAATATTCACAGCAGCGTCTGGTCTGATCTGTTAACACAGCCACACACAGGGAATGTAGGGCAAGCTTTTTTAAAAATGCCCAGAAAAACAACCCAGAAGAAAACCAAGGGTACTGCCTAAGAAAAATGGACCCCCAGCAGTCTTATGCTTCTTGGCCTCCTGTTCACCTTCTGCACAGTCTTTGCTGACTGCAGCCTGTACCCACATCAAGGGTTTTGTTCATGTACAAACCCAGTGCAGTGATCACATTCTTCCTAGAAATACATGCTCGTGTGCTGGACTTAGCAAGCCTTTGTCACGCTCCCTCTGCTTTCCTGATCATGCAGTAATACTGCCCCCCCCCCCACTGAGGACATGTGAAAAACATTAACATATCTCAAATGCCTAGCAGACCTTGAAGTATCCTTGTCAGAACTTTACATTTTCTGGGCAAATCTTGTGGTGACAAAAGCTCTCTGTAACTGAATTTAAGCCAGTAATGATGCGTTGATAACACCAATGAAGTCTGACCATCAGATTTCAATGTATATTTAATGCCTGCCTGAAAGCAACATTAATAATGGAATGGATTTATTATTTACTTCTAATTACAACTCCTTGCTGATCCTAGTGAAAAAACACACTTTCAAGAGAGAAATAATCAGCAGTAAAATACATGTAATTACTTTTATTATAGGCTTGTGTAACTTCTACCTCTTAAAATTGCTCCCTTCCCAAATGTATTTCCCAATTCTGCTACATGTGGAAAGCTTTGGACAAAGTATTCAGTGGCAGGTACACATCTTACTAGTAGTGCATGTTTTTTCAAAGTAGCTTATTTTATCATCACAAGCAAAACAGTACTTTTGTGTCATTCAGGCCTACAATAACTCTGGTGATTTGACACATGAACATTCTACCAGGCATTCTTTGGAGAGGCAAGTTTAATTTAAAAATGGAACAATTGTTTCCAAGAGGCAAGATTTTATCTTTCCTGTAAAAGTCATCAGCTCTACAAAGTTACAAATCACTGGAGAAAAATCACACAGCAAGCCTTCAGCAGAACCTCAGACATTTATTTAGCAGCCAAACACCTTGGGAGAGGCCTCCTGCCCTTGGCATGCTCTATTGGAGTTTCCCTTGGCAGCTCCACCACGCTGCAATTCATGCTGTCCCTGACCATCGCCTGCGAATGGAGGGAGAGAAGCTCGTGTGACCCTTGTGCTCCTCGTGAGCCAAAGGAGGCTACGTGAGACTTTGTGCTTTGTTGAGGTTTTGTGCTTTGCTGGGTTTACAGGGAGGCCTCCTCCCGCTGCCCTGCTCCTGGCTGGGGAGGGCAGGGGGCCCGGCCATCACCCGCCCAGACAGACCCTGTGCTCCCAGCCCCAGGAACTGCCAGCCTGCCCTGTGTCCTGGTGTGCCGTGCGTGCGTGCGCTCGGGTACTCACTCGTGTCAGGGAGAAAAGCAGGGAGCAGGGCTGCAGGGATGAATGAGCAGGATGAATGATGAAGGGGAACTGAATCTGAAGCAGAAGCTTGGAGAGACAAACAAGTAAAATCACAGAAGCCCAAGCATGGAAGGCAGAATAAAGGACAGGTAGGAGGCACAAAAAAAAAAAAAAAAAAAAAAAAAAAAAAAGAAAAAAAGAAAAAAAAAAAGAACAAGAACAAGGAATGTCAATTTTCATATATGCTTTTCTTCGTGTTGGATTCCAGGATTCCAACATCGGAAGACTACTAGGGTGCTTTGAGGAAGCACCCTTTACTTCTACCCTCATATGCACACATCCTTGTAACTCCAGAACATCCAGAAGCTGCTTAGAGATGACTGATACTGCTCCCTGTGGTACAGGTCTCTCTCCTCTTCAGTGTGTGCCACAACCACCTAACTGCAAAGGGACAGCACACTGCTTTTTCTGAACTCTCCAGGGTATGACTTTGAAACACAGAGGGGTTTTCTCCACGTACATTTTGTGACTGTTCTTGGTTAAGTCAGCTTGGGTAGATAAATCTCCTTCAATCGTCTCTCAGCTTCGCCATGTGTATGCTAAACAGGACCTGGCTTGTTTTACGAAATAAAGAGTGCTGGATGAGGAGGAGGCACATGACCTACACTAACATTTTCTTCCCCTGGTTTAGCATAAATAAAAGCACCACTATGAAAGAGCTCTTAAAGTTCCTTTTGCAGTTAACATTGAAAGAGTTTATTATCACACTGCGTAAGTGCTTTAGGGGAAATCTTGCTCTGATAGTGTTCTCATGAGAACACTTGACGTTTTCAAACAAGTCACTTTGAAATGTTCAAGAATACAAATGTCATGAGGCTCCTGAAGGTGCAATGACACATCACAAAGGGAAGCTCCTGCGTTGCCTGCTAAAAGAACCTTATACTCTGCAAGAAGTACTTCATCTTTCAAACAGTATTTCAAATATCAAGCTTGGAAAGTGATCTGGCATTGAAACACCAATCTGGCTGCTCAGATTTAGTTTGTTTAAAGTTAGCTTGTATAGTGAAGGGTACCTGGAGCTGGAGAAGATCCCCCTTCGTCATTTCTCTGGTACACAGAGGTAACACAGATTTCAGGAACTACTTGAGTGACCACAGGATAGGGCAAAGATCAAATGAGCTTTCCATCTACAGAAACAGCACTATGCAGCCAGAGGCACTGCAGCTTTCCCCAGAAGAGCTTCCAGTGGACTCAGTCTCCTTTCCTACAGATTTATCACCCCACCTCGCCATACCTCCTGTCCAGCCCATGGACTGGGATCACCACCACACCTAATGCAGTACCCCATACACCTGCCCAATGGCTACACTTCTTAAATTATTCAAATGACTTGAAATAGCAATGGAAAAAAAAAAGATTTTTCACAGCTCACGCCCTTAGGAACAGTCCTCAGTCCCTGATGAAGATGTGGGATGGGGATGGGACATGGCTCTGCCAAACAGTGGCTCCCAGGGGGGCTGACTGTAAAGGAGGGAGAGACGGTGGCCTCTGTTCACCACTATCAACTTTTTTAAAATTATGCTTGCACATGCACCAGCATTTTCTCAGGAGCCATCACTGTCATCTGTTTCTCAGAAGCCATCCAGAATTATCAAAAAAATCTATATAATAAAAAATAGGGCACTCTAGGCCGCTTGTGTTTTGCTTAACTCAGCCTCTCCAAGTAAAAATCTCCAATCACCATTTATCTGCACTGTAAGTAACAAAGCCTCACCAGAGCAAAACTGAGCAATGCCCTGTTGCAGCGCAAAGTATCCCCACACGTAATTGTGCTTAACCTAAACCATATGTTCCTAAAAACACCAACAATGCTGAACAATGAGACCAGCCTCACATCCAAGGGAATTTAGGAACAGGGGAACAACTGAAGTGACAAGCTTGTTCATCACGGAGCTACAGATTCATTGTTGTTGTTGTTTTTTGGCACGATGCTGCCTGAATTCCTTCCCATGTTTTGTGAACAGCTGAACTGTGTTCCCTTACAAAAGAAATTAATATGGCAGCCTGTGTACATCTGCTTTAATCTTAAAACAAAGCAGTTTTGCTATCTTTAGTACAAGCATAATAAAGGCACCAAAAAAAGACAGATGGTTTGGATTTTCGTTGCAGAAAGCAAGAGAGAAGACTGACATCTCAACTGTTTACGTAGCCACAACCCCATTACGTGGCCATGGCAAACCAGGGGGGGATACAGAAAGTACCTCTTTGTCAGTGTCTCAGATGCTAGCTGCTTTCAGTCAGGTCTTATAAAAAGCATAAAACAACTCTGCTCACAAATAAATGCTTTTGTTCATACAGACTTAATTTATATTGTTAGGAAAACACTTAACAATGGCCACATTAATGCCAAACAAATTAATTTCAGTAAACCTAGAGCAAACACTACCATTATGTTTAGGCAGCACAGAACAAAACCCTTGAAAATCCAACATTAAGGGAGTTATTTATGGTCATTGCTCAGCCCTCCTGCCCCCATCATTTGTGCATTAGAAATATCCTGACTGCTCACTTGCAAACTCCCTGACTTCTGACCAAAACTGGCCACGCACTGGTAGCTCAAAAGTTCATTTTGTGGGGATAATACAATCACTCTGGTCTGGCAGTTGGGATGGGTTTCAGGGTTTGGTTTTTAGGTTTTTGCTTTGTTTTGCTTTGGTGGTTTTTTTTACAATTCAGCCCTTCTTTTAAAATATCTCACTTCAGGATTAAAACCTTCCCCTTCCTGAAATCAATCAAACTGATAGTGGTTTTGGCAGAAAGGCAAGTAACAGGAAAAAAGTAAGGACAGAACATGTGCAACATATCCAAGAAGTAATTCATAACTTGCTCTGTATTTTTTATGCATTAGACACATAGTTCAGAAAAAAGTACACACAAAAAGAGGCTTTTCCTTATTACCCTTTAACAAATATTCAGAGAATGGCAGTCATGTAAAAATATCACCCTTGATATAAAAGGATAAAAAGACAAGCTGAATTTGCTCCTGAATTAGGGGCAGAAAAATGTTCTCTGGTATAGATATTGCCTCCTTTATAATAATAAAACATAATTAATTATATAATTAATTATATAATTAATTATCCTATAATTAATGCCTTTTTAATATTTTCATGCTGGAGAATTTGGGAGACCCAAATTAAAGACTTTTTCCAATTAGCAAGTACTTAAAAAGTGAAAGAAGATGGCACACATGGAAAAAACCCCAAAACATTTGTTCAATTTGTAAGTGTTTCCACTCCAACCCATGCTCAAACATGGTACTGACAAGTAACACTTGGGGTTTAGAAGCAGCCTTTCCATTAAGGAAAACGTTTGCTGCAGTTGCATTAAATCCTCACCAGGCACGGGGAGGCTTTTGTGCATTGCAGTTACACTCCATTAAATGCTTCACAGGAGGGCTGGGGTGGCACGGCTCAGTGGTTCTGTGGGACACGTGGGCTTGCAGGGCACGTGCAGCCCCTGCCGCGTCGCTGGCTTCACCGGCACCCTTCTGCTCTTCACGGGATGGAGCAAGCACGGGCCAGCAGGGCACAGCCACCCCTCCTCGTCGCTCCTCCTAGGAGATGCCTCACAGGCAGGGGTACCAAAGGGCCCCTGGGACAGCCAAGTGCAGTTGTGCAAGGCAGGGAGGCCAGACTCCCTGCGGATGCTCCCGGAGGAAGCTGCCGGCGCACATCTGTCACAAACTCTGTTTACAGGCGTGCCAGCAGATGCTTGCAGTGAGAGTCGCTGAACTTTGACATCCAACATAAAGATGTAAACACTTCTCTACAGCAGATAAATCCCGAGTACTAAAAGGCGCTCTGGCTGACTTCTGGCCCTCCCCAACCCCACACCATCCGCCAAACCCCAAACCCCTACACATATCCCTTAAAAACAACAACAATAAAAAAACCCCCAAAGCACCAAAAAAACCCCCCCAAGAAATTAGCATACTAATAGCCACAGCACCAAGATTTTTTAAGTATGCTAGTCAGTAGAATTATTACAAGTAAGCCAAATATAACTAACTGGAGAATAAAATGAACTTTACAATGTTTAGACAGATGGAATTTGATTTCCTGCTGTAAAGCTGCTGAATTTGGCATTGACCCTGAGCCCCAAAGGCAGGGGATCTGCTGCCCAAAACACACAGGAGCTACCCAATGTCCAGAATCACTAGTCACTACCCTTCACATGCACCATTAAATTAAAAAGCATGAAAGTCTTCATAAATAAGGTTTGCAAAAAGAGATGGATTCATTTAACTCTAAAAGCAGCCAAGACCAAAGCCCACTGCATATATCTGTGTATTTTCTTAAGAGGCTTTATACACAAGGGAGCTTACAAAGGACTTCTTTAAAATGCTGCCTTGCAAATGCACATTTGAAGGGTAATAGATATTGAATTCAGGGAATTGTCCAAAAAACACTGTTTGAAAATATTTTTGGGCCTTCATGTGGAAGAGTGAGAAGCAAGCATGACACTTTTCAATGCTAGCTAAGAAAATCCTTGTCCAGAAGGATTTACTTCTCCAATGCCTGATCTTATGAACTATGGATGCAGCCAAACACAGCATTTACTGATAAACAGTCCTACTGACTTCAGTAACTTAAGCCAAGTCACTTCAGTGGTGTTATTCATGCCCTGTGAATATGAACGGAAGACTGTTGTTTAAAAGGGCTCCTCATAACAGCAAAGGGAGTCCCAAGTAAGGGTGAGAAAGGACACCAGCTGAAGAAAAGAGTCCTTATGAGAAATGCTTAGCCATTACCTGCAGGTTTGGGGCTTTCTTTTTAATTTTAAACCAAAAGTGAGGAAAACATGAGCTCTCCTGGTATAACCACACAGTAACTTCAACATAGTCATATTGCTAACTCAAAAGTCAAACAAGAGGGCTCTCCCCTCCCCTTCCCAAACTAACCAGAACAGAAGAACAAACCCCAAACCTCAAACAAAGCCCAGGTCTACAACTTCTGAATGAGGTCACAATGAGAAACTCTCACAGCTTTCAGTCCAGAAAGAAAAAAAAAAAAAAAAAAAGAAAGAAAAAAGTGAAAACCTCCATGGAAAACATACTTGAGCTGTGTTTAACAAGGAACATCTGTAGCCTTCCAATTTCTTAAATACAGAAATGCCACAGAAGAGCCACAATAAGTTAAACACACAGGAAAATATACTTTTGTTGCTGCCCAAACCATTTACAGGTGCCTCTGATTTGAAACTAAGGATACCAAGCTCTATTCTGTTTGCTGACATAACACCACACTGTGAATAATTTCTTTGTGAAGAAAATTCACTGAAAGCTGGTTTAACTGACAAAGTCTTTACTGGTGAAATATGACATCTGTTTTTAAAAAGCCTACATTTTTTGAATATTATCACTCAGCTGCTTCTATTTATAACATTTGATGTAAAAGTTTCTCTCAGTCAGCTAAGTAGGTATGCAATTAAGTATCCTGAAATTTTAGTGTCAGTCTGAGGACAGTTTGCAGCAACTGATTCAACTTTTACTTCTTGGATGAGTTTGTTCAGATAAGATTTCCTCTACAGACACATACATTAGTTATGTCTTACATATATACAATTCTTCCCTTGCAAGGCAGTGGATGTTATTAAAAATGTGTGTTCTTAGGTGCTGTTCTGGAAGTCCTCAATTCTCAAAGGCTTAAACATAGTGCTACTTACACCAACAGCCATGATTGATTGCATTACGAGGGAAAAAAAAGAGTCCTTAAAAATGCTGATTGTATATTTATTGGCATTACTTTCATATATACTTCGATGTACAAATGGAAAAAAAAAGTAGAAAGTCCTATTTAGGAGACTAGAAAAATGTTCTTGAAATCAATGCCACACAACACAACAGGGCCCTTCTGAATGATTTCACTCCCTCCAAGCTTTTTGTATTTGCTATCTATGCCTTCATTGCAGACAGCTTCACGTGTGTCTGTACAAGTCAGGAGCACAATGCAGTCCTCTTTGAACTGAAATAAAGTTCACAGTATTCAGAAAAAAAAAAAAGAAAAAGGAGAGAAACTGGAAAGAGGTATTTTCTCAATGGAACCACTGATTACTGAACATACACGGTAAGTAAATTCAAACAAAGAACAGAATGACAGCAGAGCTTCTAGGATTTTATTTAAACGTTCACTTAAGTACTTTAAGAGCTCACACAAATTCATTAAAAATACAATAAGACAATGAGGAAATGTCTGCTTTACTGTAAATAAAACCTTTAAGGAAGAAATAATTTTAACCCTAAAAATAGATGTAGCAAAAATATCCTCAAACATAAAAAAAGCAGTAACTGTAACATCATCTTATATATGAATATATATCCAAACACACGAAGGAAGATTAGCACCTACTTTTTTAATTCTAAGTGTTCACAGACTTCACTGACATACTTAATATATTCATACTAAGTATGAATATACAGTATTAATACAGTATTGGCAGAGACATGGTGTTTCCAAAATGTCCAGGACAAAGCCCTTCACCATTTCTCTCCACACTAGTGGAACAAAAAAACCAAACAACACAACCAACCTACCCACCAGCTGGCAAGTAACAATAGCATCTTCTCTTCTGGAAAGCACGAGGTTTGTGCTGATAAAGAGAAACATATTTACAGTATGAATTTTCTGCACATCGTAGCTTTTCCAGTCACTGCAGACTCTATTTTGAAGGCCAGTCTACAGGAAGCTTTGGAGAGCTACTCCAGAGCCAGCTGCAGTCCAGCATCATAAGCATGTGCTAAGAGGGAGGTCACACCTTTCATCTCCCGCTCCTTTATCTCGGGCCAGGGTGCTGAAACACAGGCCTGATGCACTCTTTCCCTCCTTGTATTTATTGAGGCTTTCATCTACCCACTCACAGTGCCACAATTTTCTTCTTTTACAAAGAGCTAAGAATTTTTCACAGCTATTCGCTCAGATATATTCAAACTTACAATGTGATATTCCCCATATTGGTACAGCATATCTCATGTATCAGATATTACTCACAGTCCATCACATCAGCTAGTTTTACAACCAGCTCACACAGAGGATGACAACAGCAGATGACACTATCACAGTTGTCTTTAATGGTAATTATCAAATGAACTGTTTAACTGTAACATTCAGGCAATAAATACAAAAACACTTGAGAAGGAATTATATAACCACATGTTAATCAAGAAAACACTATGCAGCTTGTTAAAGTATCATTATATAATTCTACCTTCACACTGGGTAGGATTCCCTACAACCACTCCTTCAGCATGCAACTGTATGCTGCTACAGGGTTTTGTGGCAAATTATTTCCTGCCACTCACAGAAGACCAGAAAGAAGAAACTAAGAAGTAATGTACCGTGCTATGAAATTTTAATAATTCTGCAAACTGACATTGGCAAAGACTTGAAGTCCAGACTTTAAAAAGTAAAATCCGAAACCAACTCCAGCAACACACCTTCCCAATCCCACTGCCCTGCCAATCGCTTCTTCAAAAGACATGCAAAATGCTCAGTGGAAAGGTGAAAAGGGCAAAGTCTAGTAGAAGCTACTGAATCAGAGATGAATAACAATGCTGTGCTTTGATAAGGTCCCAATGCTTTCATCAGTTTGTCATTAGACTTGAACATGAGCTCCAGCTGTCAAAATGATGTGGGAATCAATACACCAGCCGTGCTTCAAAAAACTTCATCACCCCATATTTCTGCAACCTCACTCTTTGCTTCCCCTCTCTGATTCTTCAAAGTGATATCAAGAATTGCAGAGATTGCCAGTCAGAGGTAATAGTCAAGCATTATCTCAGTTCCATTTCACCTGCTTGCAACCTTCTGCAGCCCATAGGTAACCAAACAGCAAGGGCAGGATGGTCTAAAATCACATCAGGAAAAGCAAGGGGAGAAAAGATATTAATTGACCAATGCCAGCTGGCACAGTCCTTTTACATACAAAGTCCACTCCTGAAAACATAAGCCCTGAAAATTATTAAAGTTATCAAATGCAGTGAATTTCTAGTATGCCTTTGGCTGTGCAGCTGCCAGGTCAGACCCACTGAGGAGGTGGAATCCCAGAGGACAAGTCTGAAGGCTGATCCCTATGTCCTTCTCATTTTGCACCACCTGGTTTTAACACATGCACACCCAAAAAAAGGAGGCAATTTTTTGCTCAGTGATGTTTATAACACCAGGGTTTTCTAAACAAATGTAATCAATTGGATGACATCACAGTAAAGACTTGAAAATTCTTCCCTATTTCCTGAAGTTTCAGCTCGCATTATGGACACCAGGGAAAGGCAGTAATATCACACACAACAGGCACACAGAACACCATTAACAAGCAACTTACCTGCTGGTGGATGTCAGCACTAGCTCTGCAATTCTTTTCTAGGGCACCAAAGCAAGCTGTCCCTTTTACAGGGGTATCTGTGGTTCCCTTAAATATTTGCAGCTCAAAACGCTTCTAAAAGTCAGGGTCTTTACGGCTATACATCCAATTACAAAATCCTGTGAAAATTACAGGTAGTCTCCCATGTAAGCATGTGGGTCACTCCTACTAGGAGCTGGAGAGGGCTTGTGTTTAAGATGACATTTCTTGAAGGATGTTGGTGTAACAACACACAGAGCAGCCTTTCTACACTGCAGTTCTAATGTAATGGTGATGCTTTCATTTGATGGACCTTTCATATTTTAGATTGAAAAAGCCAACAGAGGAGACAGTTTCAGCCTTTCCACTTAACTGGACTTCAAATTTCAGTAAGAAAAGTCAAAATATTCAACGTCCCAAATCTGAGAACCTTAAAGTTTTTACATGCAACCCACAGAGAACACACCAGCACACAGGTGGCTTTCTTGTTTCTCTGAGATCAGGCTTTGTACCAGTGGTAGTTGCTCTTCTCAGTCCATTTTTGTAGATGTCTTCCCCCATACTGTGTGTGTCTGGGTCACCAAAAACTTGGTGCAAGAGAAAAGAATGATAGAATCATAGAACTTATTGGGTTGGAAGAGACTTGTAAAGGTCATCTAGTCCAATCCTGCTGCGCAAGGGGGAATACCTTCCACTAGACCAAGTTGCTCAAAACCCCATTTAACCTGACCCTGAAGACTTTCAGGTATCCCCAATTTCTCTGAGCAATATGTTCCAGTGCTTCACAACCCCCAAAATAAAGAATTTCATCCGTAATCTCGTGTAAATCTACACTCTTATGGTTTAAAACAACTACCCCTTGTCTTACTGCAGCAGGTCCTGCTAAAAGGTTTGTTCCTAGATTTCTTCTAGGCCCCCTTTTGGTGCTGGAAGGTGCTATAAGGTCCCCCTGGACCCTTCTCTTCTCCATGCTGAAAAACCTCAAGTTTCTCAGCCTGGCCTCATAAGAGAGGTGTTCCATCCCTGTGATCATTTCCAGGGCCTTCCTCCGTGGCTCCAACAGGTTGATGACCTTTCTGTGCTTCAGGTCTCAGAGCTGGATACACTCAGAGCGCTCCAGATGAGGAGAGTGAAGTAGAGGGGCAGAATTCTCTCCCCTGACCTACTGGCAGTTTGCTGCTTTTGGTACAACCCAAGCTACATTTGGTTTCCTGGGCTATCCACACACTGCCAGCTAATGTCCAGCTTTTCATCCACTAGCACCCTGAAATCCCTCTTGGCA
This sequence comes from Cettia cetti, assembly GCA_013401135.1. NCBI lineage: Eukaryota > Metazoa > Chordata > Aves > Passeriformes > Sylviidae > Cettia > Cettia cetti. The sequence continues at coordinate 79,551 of VZUI01043824.1, read as the reverse complement.
CGGCTGTTCTCAATCAATCTGTATGGATACCAACCCAAATGCATGGACCTTGTGCTTGACCTCATAGATCTTCATGAAATATTACGTATGTGCCCACTTCTCAAGCTTGTCCGGGTCCCTCTGGATGGCATTCCATCCTTCAGGCTTGTCAGCTGCAGCACTCAGCCTGGTGTCATCTGCAAACTCACTGAGGCTGTGCTCTATCCCACTGCCAGTGCCATTGATGAAGGCATTAAACTGTTCTGGTCCCAGTCCAGAACCCTAAGGGACATCCTTGTCACCAATTCAGCTGTTGACCACCTCTGTCTGGATGCAACCATCCAACCAATTCCTCATCCACCAAAGAGTTCATCCATCCAATCCATATCTCTCCAGTTTAGAGGGGAGGATGTTGTGGGGTTCCGTGTCAAAGGCCTCAGAGAAGTGCAGGCGGATGATATGCACAGCTCTTCCCTTCTTCACTGATGTGGTCACTCCATCATTTTCATCCCACAATGCCAGCACAGCAGCAATTTAATCATGAGTACATTGCATCTTGCCCACCAAAAGCCACTCTGCAATTCTGTCTGGTTCCTTTCCTGCCTGGAGGAAGGCATGGAAAGAAAGCAAGGATTCTCTGTCTCTGAAAGATGTGCCTTTATTTTTTTGGCCATGTGCCAGCCCAAATTTCTGTTACTGTAAGAAAATATAATCTTGGAGAGGCCACCTTCCTCCAGTAAACTACTTAACCACCAATCTATGTGGAACAAGGCTCTCACACCCAGCAGCATTACTTCAGCTTTGTCAGACACAATCATAGCAACTGACTGGAGAGGCAGCAGAAAGAACTATTAAAACCAAGTTGCACATTCAGGTCAAACAAAATGAATATTTTATTCACAAACCTTTTAGTTTCCCACTATGCCCTCCACACAAAGAGAAAATACACAGCTGGTGTCACCACCATAATTTTGGGGGCTTTGACAACAGAATGTCCAATGCAGTCCAGGCTTAGATGTGACTCACCTTTGTCAGCAAGACTTCAATCTTATTGTGATTATGGAGATGTGGTGGGATAGCTCCCACAGTGGGATGTTGCCATGAAGGGCTACACACTGTTTAGGAGAGACAGAGCAGGAAGGAACAGTGGTGGAGTTGCCCTGTCTGTGAGTCAACACTTGGAATGCATTGAGCTCTGTCTTGGTGGATGATGAGCAGGTTGAGAGCTTATGGGTCAGGATGAAAGGGCAGAGAGTAAGGCTGACACTCTGTGGGTGTTTGCTGCAGGCTGCCTGACTGGGAGGAGGAGGTGGGTGAGCCCTTCCACAGGCAACTACAGCAGCCTCAAAGTCACATGGGAGGGGCTTTAACTACCCTGCCATCTGCTGGAAGGCTACACCGCAAAACACAAACAGACCGGGAGCATCCTGGAAAGCACAGATGAAAACTCCCTGTTACAGATAGTGGAGGATCCCACAAGGAATGTTGTGTTGCTTGACCTCACAGTAACCAACAAGGAAGGCCTTATTGGAGATGAAGGTTGGGTGCAGCCTTGGCTAGAGTGGCCATGAGATTGTGTGGCTCAGTATTGAACAAAGAGGTAGTAGAGCAGTGAGCAAGACTATGACCATGGACTCCAGATCAGCTCTTTGGCCTCTTTAGGGATATTCTTGGAAGAATTCCACGGGAACAGGCCTTGCAGGGAAGAGGGCTCCAGGGGACTTAGTCAATAATCAAGGCTCACTTCCTTCAGGGTCAAGAACAATGCAACACAATGAGAAACAGGTCAGGCTAAGGCCACCAGAAACCTCTGTAAATGAATAAAGAACTGTCATTGCTCAAATATAAGCAAAAAATTCACAGGAGAGGTAAGGTGCAAGCAAGGTCAGGCCCCTTGGATGCATTTAGAAAGATGATCAGGATAAGTAGAAATGAGACTAGAAAGGCCAAGGCCATCCAGAATTAAATATGGCCAAGCACGTAAAAGATAAAAAATAGGGCTTCTTCAAAAACATCAATAACAAGAACAAACCAAAGGATATTGTGGGCCATTAATATATGGAGGGGATACCCTGGTAACAGAGGACACAGAGAAGCCAGAGTTGCTGAATGCCTTCTTTGCATCAATCTTCACTGACAAGATCAGCCCTCAGGGATCTCTGACCCTGGAGACAAAGGCAAATGAATGTCAGGAGGAAGACTTTCCCTTTGTCGAGGAGGATTTGGTCAGAGAACACCTAGGCAAGCTTGAGATCCACAAGTCCATGGGTCCTCGCAGGATGCATCCATGGACTGCTAAGAGAGCTGCTGAGCACCACAGCAAGGCTGCTCACAATCACCTTTGAAAGGTCATGGAGATCAGGAGAGGTGCCTGAGGGCTGGAAGAAAGCAAATGTCACACCAGTCTTCAAAAAGAGCAAGAAGAAGGACACAGGAAACTACCAGCCAGGCAGCCTCACCTTAATCCACGGAAAGGTGATGGAGTGCCTCATTCTGTAGGCCATCTCAGCCCACATGGGAGACAAGGAGTAGTCAGCATGGGTTCACTAAAAGTAAAAAGTATGTTTGATCAGACTGATTGCCTTCTGTGCTGAAACAACTACTACTACATGGATGGATGAAGGGAGTGTAAGTGGATATTTTCTAACTCAACATCAGCAAGGCTTTTGACATTGTCTCTCACTAAATCCTCATAGACAAACTCAAGAAGTGTTAAGCTGGATGAGTGGCAGATCCTAGAGGGTTGTGATCAGTGGTACAGAGTCTGGTTGGAGGTCTGTCTCTCATAGTGTCCCCCAGGGTTCTATACTGGGCCCCGTGTTATTTCATTTGTTCATTAATGGCTTGGACGAGGGAATAGAGACCCTTCTCAGCAAGTTCACTGCTGACACAAAGCTGGGAGTAGAGGTCAAGACTTCAGGTTGTGCAGCCTTTCAGAGGGACCTCAACAGGTTGGAGATCTGGGCAGAGAAGAACTTCTGAAATTCAACCAAGGCAAGTGCAGGGTCCTGCACAGAAGGACCTGGGGATCCTGGTGGACAACAAGCTGTCCATGAGCCAACAGTGTGTCCTTATGTTCAAGAAGGCCAATGGTATCCTGGGATACATTACTAAAAGCATTGCCAGCAGGTCAAGGAAGGTGATCCTGCCCCTCTGCTCAGCCCTGGTGAGGGCACATCTGGAGTATTGTGTGCAGTTCTGGAGTCCACAGTACAAGAGATTCATGGAGCTTCTGGACCAGGTACAGTAGAGAGCTACAAAATTGGTAAAGAGTCTGGAGAATCTCTCTTATTCTCAGTGTTAAAAAAGGCTGAGGAAGCTGGGCCTGTTCAGCCTCAAGAAAAGGAAACTATGAAATTACCTCATTAATCTTTATAAATATCTGAAGGGAGGATGTCAAGAGGATGGAGCCGGGCTCTGCTTGGTGGTGCCAAATAACAGGAAAAGAGGCTACCAGCAGAAATTGATGCACAGGAAGTTCCCCCTAAACACAAGTGAAAACTGCTTTACTGCAAGTAAAGGGTGACCAAGAACTCGACAGGTTGCCCAGAGAAGTTGTGGAGTCTCCCTCACTGGAGATATTCAAGAACCATATGGTCACACTCCTGTGCCACATGCTCTAGGCTGACCCTGATGGAGCAGGGAGGTTGGACCAGATGACCCACTGGGGTCTCTTTCAACCTGACCCAGTCAGTGGTTTTGCGAAAGCTGATTTTTTACAGAGTTGTGAAAAAGACAAAACATAGAGGAGCAATGCCCATACCTGACCATAGTCTGTCCTGAATACAACAACTCCTTCTGCACAGGAATGGACAGTGCTGGGAAAATGCTGATTATTTTCTCGCAGCCAGACCCGAGACCCCTGCAATAAAAAAAAAAAAAAAAAAAAAAATTAAAAAAAAAATATTCAACTCACAATTTTTCTCTGGAAATACTTATCAAGGAATAGGAGAAAAAGAAAAAGCAAAATCCAAATAACCAAGTGAAAGAAAGTAAAATAATCTTTTTGCAAGTATTTGTTGGTTTCTGCTCAATCAGTAAACACAGCAGAACTACACTGAAGAGCCTTTTCTTTTTTTTCACAAGTTCCTAAATGCCAGCAAGAGCAGCTGGAGCCAATCCTCTGATTCTCTGAGTCATGTGTCTTATGCTAGCACATGTAAAATTACAGAACACTGTTTAAATTTACACACAGTTTAGAAGATACACCCCAAAGCCAGCTGGCTCCCTACCTGTTTATTTTCAACCTCAGTCAGACACTCCTAGCATTTCTATCCTTCACCTTTTTTCTAAACTACTTCCTTTTATATGGTTCTCCTCTCTTGGCTGCACAACAATGCAGGGAATTAAAAAAAAAAAAAAGACCAACTAGTATCAAGCAAGGTTACAAAGAACTGATACTTGATATGGAAGCACTGGAGACACTATCAGTGAGCCATCTAAGTCAGTCTAGTAGAGCAGGTAGAGCTTAATGCTGCATCTACCAGCTGGCTGGTAGATGCAGCATTAAGAAAACAGAAATATCTAGCACTGAGAACAAGGGAGGAGGACCACAGCTGATGCTGCAGCTGCAGCAAAAGCTGTCCCATAAGCAATAGCCACTCGAATTGCTCCTGCATAGGAGAAGACCTCAGCTGGCATGAAAACGCTGAGCAGCAATGACCCCATGGCCTGACTTCCAACCCAAACTATACTCCCGTTCTCTTCAAACATGGCTCCATATGAGGGCAACAGTATTTAGTGGCTTTCAGAGGACAGAGATTTTTTTCACCAGAACAGTAAAATAACCTCCTAAAGAAAATGTAAAGGGGTGGCAGGAAAGTTCTGGGATATACCCTGACAATCATAAGGTTTGGGGAAACCATACATAAAGTTTCTTTAAGGTGGAGAGGGTGCAGTCCTGATAAATAATCAAGACAAATGCAGATTTTTATTCTGTTGCCTATTTAAGGTGAGTGATCCGTGAGCTTACCATGGACTTCAGCCACATTACAAGTTACATATGCTTTTAGATAATGTTGAATAAACATTATTTTTATTTCTGTGACTGGACAATAGCAGCACTGAGACAAAATAGTACTCATGGAGAATTTAGAAACACTGCTGTTTGGTTTCCCTAAACGGGAAGTGCTCACCTGGACACAGAGGATGAGGCAAGAGCATCCCTCTTTATTTTTTGCCACTGCATCTTTTCACAAACTGCTTTCCATTTTCAATGCCACAAATGCCTGTGGAGTATTTGTCCATTTACTTCCAAAACCTCAAATCAGATGGTTTCTAGGTATACAGCAATCCTGAAGCAGTTCAAATGCAAGGCTTATCAACTCAGAAGTGCAGGGTTGGGGCAGACAAAGTGGAAGGAGAGCACCAGGACCTGAGGTGGGTGAGGGGGAGCAGGGGACTGGGAAACAGTGGGGAGGTAGCTCCCCAGAAGTGGTAAAAACAGTAGATAGGACTTAAACATTAAACTCAAAATCCAGTAACAGCAGCTGGAACACTTCCACCCACTCTCCTACATCAGACTGTGGTCATCAGAAACCCAAGGGCACTGATCTGTTTTTATTCTCTTGAACACCACAAACATCCCATGCTGACTGGTCCAAGGGTACCTCTCACCCTGTACTTCCCAGAGGAAGGAAGGCTGATGTGAGGGCATTGCTCTTGGACTTCCTCTGCTATCTCTGCACCAGAGCCAGCAAACAAAATGTCCTGTGTCCCTCAGGTACAGACACAGGAGCAATGACAGCTTTGAAGGCTACACATTTGGTACTAAGGAATATCTATCACAACCACCACGTAGAGACAAAGGTATTTTTATGTTAATGCAGGTGCTGCCATCAGCTCACTGTCCCCAAGAGTGCTCAAGAGTGAAAACCTGAGGCTTGCAGCTGCCTGGCAACCCCTGTGAGGCTGAATGATGCAGAGCCCACTTAATTCACTGTGGAATGGGTCTAAAGCCCCAGCAAGAGAGATGATGTGATGATGCACCCATGCTGCACCATACCATACAATGAAAGCAAGGTGAGCTGAGCTTTGCCTGGGATTCCTGCAGGTCCTCAGCCACCTCACTTCATTCAGGCTTCACAGAAGGCTGAAATTGACAGGGACCTTTAGCCCAGGGGCTCAAGAAGACTCACACAGAGCTGACTGTGAAAGCATTCAGTCACTCCCACACTAGAAGGTGTTTCCTGATGTTCAGTGTGAGCCTCCTGTGTTTCAGCCTGTGCCCACTGCCTCTAAGCCTGTCACTGAGCATCACCAAGAGCCTGTCTCCCTTCTCTTTTATCTTCCCTCCAGGTATTTACACATACTGGTGAGATTCCCCCTGAGCCTTACCCAGGCTTAAGAATTCTAGCTTTCTCAGCTTGTAGTCCTAGGAGAGAGACCCTTCATGATCTTTCTGGTCCTTTTGTTAGACCTATCCAATATATCCATGTCTCTCTTGCACTGGGGAGCACACAACTGGACACAGCATTCCAGCTCACAGCCCACCAAGGCTGAGCAGAAGGGTAGGATCACCTCCATCAACTTGCAGGCAACACTTTACCAACACATTCAACAGTAGTGTCTATAGAAACCTTACAAGATGAGAAACTCCTGACTTAACACAGGACACCAGAAGAAAGACTCATTAGCTTATTATACCATCCCACTTAATCAGACAACCACTGCTCCACATTTGAATTATTTTGCTGTTATTAGTGGGATTATTATGGCATAAAATGAAAGGACTACAAGGTTGCCCAGCTCTCAGAAAATTTTTTATTTCACTGGTCTTTTCTGCTTCAACCTAATAACCCCACAGGAGCAAGGCAGAGCCAAGCTTCCCCCCACAGCAAACAGTGATAGTTTAGTTCACAAATTGCAAGGGATTTAATGATGGTGGCTACTGTCAGCATCACGTTATGGAGACCTGGTGGCTTGAGGGGCGGATGCATGTACTACTGTCACCCCAAGCAACAAAGAGAATTTGATCCCACCTTATATCCCCCACCCCAGAAATACTTTTGCCAGCCTGCTGCTGCTAGGCCCTAAAGTTCTGTCCTTGTCAGTCTCCTTCTACGTGAAGTCAATCCACTTAAATGCACACAAAAAGAGCAAAGCACCCTATCTGCCAAAATGCAGTCAAGTTCTTCAAGTGTTTCAGGACAACCAAACCCCTGTTATTCCAATGGTTTATTATTTGCCAGCATCTCAGGAGCTCAAGTAACATGAAGTTTATGCTTTCAAGAGCAGTAAAAAGCTTGTAAACATTAAGCCGCAACAAAATTTGCCAAAACCTCAGCATTCAGAATAGCCTCTTAGAAGGAGGAGAATCTTTTCCATCTTGAAATTAAATAATTAATGCTGCAAAGTTTTTTTTTTCTGGGTACGAAGGGGAAAAGAAGGGGCCTGCACAGAAGCCTTCATTTGGTTGGGCTAGTTCTATAATAAGCTTTTTAAAGCAGGGAAAGGGGTTGATTTAAACAAATGTACATTGTTAGGGGTCAATAGCTGCTATTCAAAGGAGGCTGGAACAATGCAGTCCACAAAGCCAGAGGCATCTGGAATGCAAATACAACATGTTCCCTGGAAAGGTAGCTCTACAATGGACTGTCTGTCCAGGGGCCTTCCCCTCTGGGTGGGGAAAACAAAAAGGTCTTGGCAAGAGATACCTCACCAACTGTGCAAGCTACAGACATTGATCCAGCTGCCATCCCTCTGCAGTGCATTAGCCATGCACCAGTGACAAAATCTTCACCAGCACTTAATTTATGGACAAGACTTGGCATACAGGACCCACCTGAGGAAAGAATCCTCTCAATGCACATCGTGGCTACATTGACCTCAACCTCTTTTGCAGGGAGAAGCCTGGTGTCTTGGGTTTCTCCAGAGCTTCCTGACAAGCCAGCCTTCTGTGGTAAGAGGGCAAAGAAAGCCATGGAGGACTAACTACAGCCTGGTGTTTTTTATTTCCATGAAGTAAGGTTGTAAAAATACTTGGAATAGTGTTTGTAGAAGAACAGCCGTATGCCATCATTTCCGTAGCAAATAAATTTCTCCTGACTGCAAGACTGAAAGGAAATAGCTTTTCAAATTTCACAGCTGCAAGACCACCTGGAGAAGTCCTGAGTCCTTCTACCTCACAGATTTTGATGCAAACACTACTTCTCCTCTTCCTCAGTATTCTGTTCATGGAGATGACAAAAATCCATTCATTTTTTACTTTCTGTTGGATACATACGCTGAAAATCACAAAATTAATGAAGATCTTTATCTCCATTAAGTAAAATGGTAGAGCATTCATTGCAAAACTCTAATTAACAATTTAGACTTTATATGCATCCATGCTGTAGGCTGAATACAATAACTGCACATTAATCACATTTTATATACATATATATCATATATTTGTCTACATATGAAAAAGCAGATACTGTATAATGACTGTGTTCTCATCTCAGTGCAAACACTAGTCATTCACACCTTATAATGTGAAATCCATTCCACACATCAATGCAGTTGATTCGAAACAGTTAAAACAGCTTTAAATCAAGAGCAATGAATGTAGGTTATGCTGCATCTGCATTCAAACAGCACATCACTATTGAGGCTTGGCAAAGTGAAAGGAACAATAGTCAATATGTATTTAGAGAACCTTTTGTTTATGCATCTCAGTAGCTTGGCTCCAAATATAAAGTTGGAGAGACAGGAAGAGATGTTATTAACTAGGTCAAGCGGGACATAGCTTTTTAATACAAAATGTAACCAAATCCACATTTATCTTCATTCCTTCTCTTTCCTAAGTCACAAACTGACAACAGTTAAGGAGGGGCCACAAAAAGGAAAAAGTCATCAAGAAAAAGACCACAACTTTGCTAATTTCATATTAATAGTCAGTTATTGTTCTGAAAACTCACCCTTCCCTGTTGGCTTTGGCTACTGAACACAGTTAAATTTAGGTACCCAAAACCATATTAAGTGCTTGGCCAGACTACTCAGTGGAGAGTTCACTGGAAGCTGAATATCCCTCACTGACTTTACATATATGAACCATTCAGCCTCTTGAGCAGAAAACCAGACCTGTTCTTCCATATCTAAGTCCAGGGAAACGAGCAGTAATGGCCATTTGTCTGATGTATTGCTCTTTAATTCAGAATGTTGGTCTAGGATGCCCTCCTTTTCACTGCCTGGCTTGCCTGGTGCTGTTTTCCATCAACAAAAGGCTTCCAGAAGAGCTGGTCATCAGTGGTGGCTGAATGCAGGAGCTACTATAAAGGTCTGTGGTTACCACTGTCACGATGTACAAAAGGGAAATAAATGAACACTCCAGAAAATGCTCCAAGACAGTGCCTCCAATAGGCTCCATTCCTCGACAGCCAGGCTACTCCTCTCTGCCAACAGCAGGAATCAGCAGTGTTTATTCAGGGATGATAGGGTGGAAAGGAATGGATAGAGTTACAGAGAAGGACTAGTTGAACCCTGTATATAGTGAGAGAAAGCACAACTTTTTAAGTTTATTTGAAAATGCAATCTAAATTTCAGTTCCTTAAACTCAATTTCATGAACTGATTATCTACATAAATCAAGGCATATACTTAATTGAGCTTAATGGGGTAAAATTACCTTTCAAATCCTTACTGTAGTACTCACTATTTTCTCAGAAAGCACTCAGGTAAAATAGTAACACCTTCCTCTCAACAAATTTAGTTCTGTCTCTTAAACAATACTATTTTCTTTCCTGTTTTAAAGCAAAACAAAGCCATGAAGATGTTTCCATGGGATATATGACCAGTTCAAGGGAGGCTAGTTTCTTGCAGAGCAAAATGTCCTTGAAAATGAGATGTTTCTGGCGTCTGTCAATCTCCCACATCACATCAAAGCACCAGCTCTCCTGCTCCTGATGTCTGCACAACATCTGCTGATTAACCTTGAACAGGCTCCATCTCCTTCTGTTTCAGTAACTGGAGATAGCACAGAGCTAGTGATGGTATACTTTTGGTATACTATAAAAATAAGAAACTGGATTAAAACATATAGTATTACTGACTTGAAAGGGAACCAGAATAAATTCGTACCTTCCTCAGCGCTTTGGAGGCACCAGCACTTCTTATAAGACCACTGCTTCATATAAGATAGTATTTTCTACAAAAACAAAAAATCCCAACAAATAACAGCACGAATTTTTTAATCTTCCAATTATGCCCAACACAAACAGCACACAAGCAATACTCTTAATATATGTAGGTGGACAAGCATGTTCCTCCTCATCTTCTGCTGTTGAGTGTGAAGACACTCATCAATAATAGACCTCAGTCAAAAGCCACAAGGCCATTCCATCAAAAAACAATTGCACTTCTCTGCTAGACCCTCTCAAGATGTGGTTGTCAGCTCTTGAGGACAACAGATTTCCTCATGGCTAGGAAGCAGTAACTTTATCACACATTCAAAAGCAAACTCAGCAAGAAGATACCTTCAAGTTTTTTTGGAAGAGTTACTGGTATTGGTACAGTCTGAGTTATGACTTTCATGAGAGATTCAGCAAACTTGTTTTGACAAGTTTTGCAAAATACTTTTTTCACATTGAAGACTGCCTAACTCATACCCCAGCATCATGGCTGCAAAAACATGATAGTGCAGGGGTTTGGAAAGCCTACTGCCATTACTGATTGTGATCAAGTCAGACAAGCTGCTGGCAGACAACAGCTTCTTCTCATGCTTGCAAATGTAAGGTAAAGAAATAACAGTTTCTGTGCAGTCAAGACAATGGCATTTCTGATGAATTCTGAACTTAAAAATCCTTGCTCCAAGTACTACTTGGCAACTGACCACAAATAGGACTGCAAAAATGAAGCAGGGAAACACATACAGCAACTTCTCTCTATTTACTGGATCTACAGTTTCAAGTCCCACTTTACATCATCATCATCATCATCATCGGATATCACAGACTTGCCTGGCCCATGGCACTGCCTCCACCACTCTCACCCCTCTATCTTAGCTTGGAAGGAGGAGGTAGGATTTTAATCTGTTGAAACTCAGGAAGATAGGTAATTCAAAAAGAAAACGCGTGGGTGAGAAGGAAAAGGAGACAGCTACTAATGACAGCAGTGAGATTTAGGGAGCACGTGGGCAAAAGAGCTTGGCGCCACTGCACATCTTTCCCTCAGGGTCTACATTGGGACAGGGGTAGCAATGGCCAGGCAAATGACAGATATCCTGGTGTATTCCTGGTCATCTTTAAAGTAGCATGTAATTCTCTCCCTGTATTTAAGTTCTTGAAGAGGAATACTCAATACACTCAAAAACCCCCTTAAAATTTATCCTGAGAATAAAATAAGCCTTAATGCTGCCTCCACAGAATTCAACAGAAGTTGCAGTTCTGTCTTTGATGACAGCACGGTATTGTCAAGCACTCATATTTTTTTCAGAAACTCATTTTTTGTTTAATTGCAGTCATGATCAGAAATGTGAAAACACATGAACAAAACAACAGCAAAAAACAAACAAACAAACCCCAAAAACCTAACAACAAAGTCAAACACAGAAATTCCAACAGGTATTTATTTTAAGGAACATAGAACCGAGGAAGAATAGTGCTCAAGAAATCAGCAGGGAAAGAGAGACTCCACTAAGAATTGTCCACCAAAGCCTGCAGCAATGCAGCCAGCAGGAGCAGTTGTCCCAGCATGACTGCCCAAACAAGGCAATTTCAATCACCACTAGTTTCTGCTTACATACTCTTTGCCACATCATCTAGTCAGCTCTTACACTACTGTGCAGCTCTACTAGTGACTCAGGGAAAAGGAGAACAGCCTGCCAAAATGCCTGTAGCTCATCCACCATGCCTGGTTGGGCCTGGCAGTCCCCAGTCCAAAAGCTGCCAGCTTGGTAATGTTTTGCTTATGCTACATGACATGCTTATAAACTCACATCAAGGGGGAGAAGGATTTTTAAATCCACACATGTGAGAAGTCATGCTAGCACTCCTTTCTCATTCCCTGCTTAATATGCCCTCCTGGGACTGGGCTTTCAAAGACCTATCAGGCAAAGCAATGGTAGAAATTTCTCCACTTACCCTCTTTGTCAGGGCTCAGCCACACAGTTTTGCTATTCTTCAAAAACTGTGCTCTGAAAAACTTAAAAGTCATCTGCCACAGGTGGCTAATGGTCTTGAAACCACTTTTTACAAGTTTTGCAAAACACCCAAGCAATTTTGTCACCTTCCTCTTGCCTCTTCTGTCTGGACAAAGCAAAGACCAGGCAAGTCAACTCACAAGCACCAGCCACAGGGCATGGAAAAACCAACCATTCTGAATCAAGGTTTAGTTTGAGACTGAACTTGAGAGATGTTTCTCATTGACTGTAAAGCTCAAGGAGAGCCTTGTTTCCAAAGCGCGAACTTCTGCTTGCAAAAGTACAAGTTCAGTCTGATTTCAAAACACTTTGCTGAGCAGGAACATCTTAATTGAGTACTTTAAAGCTGATTAAGTGTAAAAAGAAAAAAAAATTTGCTTTGGCACATTTGTTCTGAAGAGAAGCATTTACCATTTATTTTTATGAGACATTAGGCTTTTCATTAGGTTCATTAGTCAAGCACTGCTCAGTTCTTAACATTGTTCTCTATGTACCTGGATATGGAAGATAATCCAGTATGAAACAACTATATAGTAGTACTAGTTTTTCTACAGATGCTAGTTGTGCTGCACAAGCATGGGTATGCCTTGTCTAGAGGGACATTATAACAATTCAGCCTGATTTGAATTTGCAAAGCAGATGAAATTTCTGATCAATATACATTTTCTACCTTTAAATAGGTTTTGTCAGCTATCTGATTTTATTCTGGTAGTATTAGTCAAAGCCTTCTTGCGTCAAGAAACATCATTGATACAATGCTAGTCTTAGACTTAAAAGCAAGCAGGAGGAATTGCAGGACTATTCCTGGCTTCTAGGAAGCTCAGCAATGCCTTTTTCTTTTTCCCTTCTCATGCCAAGGAGCAGGAAATTTCCAGGAAAGCATACCTTTACTCAAGTGGGAGTTTGGTGTGAAAAAACTAATCCATATTAAACAGCAGGCTGCGCAAGGTAAGAAGCATACTTAAAAATTATTCCCAAGAATAATACTACAGCTTTCACTTTTCAATTTACTGTCATCGAAGGACAAAATGTTCCACTTTAGTTTTATGTTTCATATTGTCAGTTTTCATGATCCTTTTATAGGTCTGAAAACATTAGAGGGGTTTTTTGGGGGTTTGTTTTTTTTGTTTTTTTTTTGGTTTTTTTTGTATTTTGTTTATGTCTCCCTGTAAGTCAGAAATATCAGTTTACACATTAAGAACTTTCATGAGTTGAAGTAGGGATGGGCAAGCAAGGAAAGTATTTCCAGACTCAATTGTTGCAAAAAACAGCTATAAGATCAGAGCCCTAAGACAAAAACAAACTGACCCACCTAGCCTACATTCTTTGTAAATAGTTTGGGGTATTTTCCCCCTCTCTTCTTCCAAGCTCCATATTTGCTTGAAATTAAAACTCAGGATTTTGTAGAGACACGGCACACTAGTGCCATAAGACTTACCAAGATTTCATTCCAAGGCTAAGAAAGTAAGTGTGAAAAGAAGTGAGTAAACAGAATAATGGACCACACTTCTTTCATTCTTTTATTAACAGAAACACTGATTATTGAAAGTAGAATTTAAATGTCAGGTCATAAGTTCTTTTGCTAAGTTGTATTGATCCCCTCACAATGAATTTACAGTTGATGATTCAGTATGCTGCATTTGACTTGGCAGCTTTGCTTTCGCAGTATGATTGCTACATCTCTCTCTCTTGCCACGGGACACAAGTATTAGAAGTATGTATTTTACACAGAATTATTTCTTTACTTGGCTAGTTCATGCTTCAGTTTGGGTGGTTTTTGTTTGTTTGGTTTTTTTTTGGGGGGTTGGGGTTTTTTGTTTGGGTTTTGTTTGTTTTGTTTTTCATTTTCTTTTTTTAAAATCAAATATTGTTAAGCTATATAGGAGTTTTCCCCAGAAACACTAGAACTCTTTGCTATCTTTGCCCATCTATGATTTCCTTCAGATGTCCATAGGATCCTGCATAGAAGCAAACATCTATAGAATAAGGAGAAACAGATGAAAAACAGTTGGTAAATTAGGATGTGCTGGTGCACCTGTACAGTATTTTCAACAAGCATTTCAGCCTTGCCTTTCTGAAGCCCATCTGACTGGTCTGACTCTTCACTGAGGAACAAATCCCAGCTACACTTTGACCACAAGCACACAGAGGTCTGGGCTGCTCAGACCTTAGCAGTTGGAGCTCAGGTCCTCCATTCCCATGAAGCCACAGTGACTCACTGAGCGGCTTCCACCAGCAGCCCCTGCTCCATCCTGTCTATATGCTCTGCTAAAACTCAGGGGCAATATCCTGGGTTTGGGACAAGCACCTCTTCACAACAGCAGCTCTAACAGATGAGACACTTGGGCAGCCCAGCAGCCTGCACAACACACGTGCGGCTCCTCAGGGTGGGCACAAGCCAGCACACCACAGCTCAAAGGCAGGAAAGGGAGCCCAGGGAAGCCTGCTGAAGATTAAACACATGTCTACACCTAGCCAGAAAAACATGGACTCCTGGCCTACAGCAAGTGGGCAGCAGCAGCACTGAGACGCATTTGGGAAGCTTGCGCAGATGTTATCAAGGCCTGAGTAGACATTATCAGGCTTGCAGCATCATACAGAATGGGTCCAGCACAGGTTATGAAACAACTTGAGGTGGTGGGGAACCAGTACTACATTCCCAGGACCTAATCATTCTTAGAAACGAAACAAATAAAAATATTAAAAATTCAGGTGGTCAGGAGGAGGGGAATCATACTCCTCTACATCTGAAGCCCACCTGTGCTGCCTGGCTTCTAGAAGCAGGTTTGGGAAATGGGATGACATCTTTGCCAGAGCATGGATGTCCCAGCAAACGGCAGGCAACACAGTGTCCTCCTTCCATGCTCTCCCTCTTGCCTTTCGCAGTTTGGATGTACGCTGTGAGAGCCGACACTGCCACTAAAGTCCTAAGTTGGAAGGCTAATGTTAGCAACTTCCCACACTAATTTGTACACTGCAAACCACAATAATCACTGAGCAACTCCAAATTGCCTGTCTGGAGATCATCTGATGAAAACACAACCAATTAAGCAAAACGTAATGGCACACTTTATCATTAGAGGGCAGAGCACTGGCTTACTCCCATGCACCCGAGGCAGAAAGGCTGGCAAGCACGACGGATGCTTACAGGGAGCCTGGGGGATGCAGAGGTACATTGCTGTGCTTGCTGAGCGCTGCCTCAGCTCAGCCTGGCTCCTCACACAGAACATGCATGACCAGCCTCACTGTGGGAAAGGTTTTGTAACTCAGAAGGACATGTGAGCTGTTTTTGGTGAATAATATCTGATGCCTTTTTCCCTCTGACTTTCCGAAGCTCGCTGCCTTGCAAGCAGCAATGAAATACACATCTTAAAAAACAAAAGCAGGCAGGCAACAGTGCTTTAATTAAACCCCAGCAATGTATAAGGGTTCATAACACACTAACTACGGGGTATTTTACTTCTACACAGAAAAGAAAAGATTCCTTGCTGGAGAGTTATGGGAGCTTTAGTCAATAGAACAGAACTAAGTACCTAAGTAAAAGAGTAACCTGGGTAACACTGTTTAAATAGATTTGCTCTATTTTTAGAAGAGAGGGAATGGCGGAAAAAGAGTTGAAGGGTGACCCTCAGTTAGACTCCCCAGCACACCTGTGAAGAGATGCACAAACCTAAACACACGGAAAAAAAAAGTTTATTCCCCTTTCCATTTATTTTAGAATTAATTCATATTCACAGCATCTGAAAAAAGGATACTAAGAGGACTCTCTGAAATTATTGTGCCTGTCTACAATCCTGAAGAGTGTTCTTTCTCCCACTTTCCTATATCATCGGGGTTTTTTGTCCTAGGTACCCTGATCGATATTTTGGGATGCCTGGGAGGAAACACTCCCTGAGACACTTATCTTGATCCTGGACCAGACAGGAGAACTGCTAGCTCTTCCCATTCCCTCCTTCTCCAATGATTACCTTCTTCTCCTTCTTCACAGGTCAGGAACTCAGGAAAGACTCCCAACAAATTTTAGAACTCAGCCATGAACAAAGATGTAAAACATACAAGATTTGATCACTCTTGTCTTTTAATTTTTTTCAATTTTCTCTTGAAATATGAAAAGAATGTGTCAACCTGCAAAGGATAGAAGCCCATAACCTAAATAACTCGTTATTCAATTCAAAATTCATTGTTTCTAAATAGTTTTTAAACAGGATCTAACCTACCAACCATAAAATAAACACAAAGGTGTCAGTAAATATGAAGCTGATTATGAGTTACTTCTCAAATCTGTGATCATATTTTTTAAAGAAAAATTAATTGCAACAGGCAGTTGAAAACACCTAACTCACTTTGCCAACACACAGGACAAAGAAAATTAGGTGGCAGTAGCAGAAGAGAAATTAAATCCCAGCCTGGTCTCCTTCTCAGCTGCTGCACAGTATGAGCAGAAGACTGTCAATCAGGGTTAATCTCCGCTTTCCCAGAGGCAACATGACACCAAAGCAGGCTGCACAGGTGGCATTTCACAACACTAATACAGGTAGAAGGCACAACTTAGTATAAAAAACAGTTTGGGATCCATACTGAAGGAAGATTTAGCAATTAAGTTTATATAGTGGGTAAAGTTAGAAATCCATGAAGTTCAGGTAAAAGATGGTGTTTCCTGCATGCACTTTGAATACTTTTGCATTTTATCAACTTTAAACTTCTCTCGGAAACAAGGTGATGGATGCTTTGCAATGTTCCCCACTGCAGAGCCTGGTCACTGCTGATGAATGCCAATGGTATGCAGCAGTTGCAAGGTAAAAAGGCAGCCTGAAACACTGCATTCATTATATTCAGCAGCCCAAGGTCACAACCCTCTGAAAAGCAATCTCCTGTTTTTTCACTTACTCCACTTCTCCCTGACCAGATACATTTCCTTGCAGTAATGCTACCCTTATTAGGGTATCTGTTTAGATTCTTATGCACTTGTGCAACTATAAAATGAAACATCTACTGGGCAAGTCAGCGGAGTCATTACAGCAAGTCATTATTGCTTTTACTGGCACTTTTCCTACATACTACATTAACAAAAGCCCCGCCTTTGAAGTTCATTCACTACTGAACTGGCAGAAGGGAACACCTTTAGTAGGAAACACAGAAACAGAGCATATACTTTATATGAGCAAACCCTCTCTTCTCCTGTCATAGATGCACATCATACGCTGGACAAACCCTGTAATTGCATATTGTTCCAGCTCACATCTATAGACAAACCCCCAAGCAGTCATACAAAGCAGCTC
Organism: Cettia cetti; assembly: GCA_013401135.1. Taxonomy (NCBI): domain Eukaryota; kingdom Metazoa; phylum Chordata; class Aves; order Passeriformes; family Sylviidae; genus Cettia; species Cettia cetti. Next base: position 62,176 of record VZUI01043824.1, on the reverse strand, counting down.
ACAGGTTTCTTGGATGTGCAGCGACACGCCTTTCCTCATGGCTTGCATCACCTTTCCAAAGAAGCTTAAAATCTGCACTCCACCTTTCAACAGAAAGGTGCGTCACGTTTCCTCACTTGCACCACACCTAGAGACTTGGCGCATTCCCATTCTGCATCCTTGTTTCCACGACAAGGACAGACATCTACTGCATGACTCTAGTATTCAATTTTTTTTTTTCCTTCTTCAATGCATGTTTACAAGAGATGGTAATTGTCAAAATGAAAAATTACTACCTCAACCTAGTAGTTATGGCAGGAGCAGGAGAAGCAGAAACACAGGGAAGTTGATTCTGTAATTTTTTTTTTGCACATGTGCGTGTTTTAGTGTACAACAGGTTGTTGAAGATTTAATCCAAAACTAAACCACAAAGCAATTAGAAGAGCTTAACCAAACAGAAGTGATTTAAAGCATTACCCTCTGAAAAAAATAAGCATTTATCTCAGAGATAACCAGCAGTAAGGAAATACATGTGGGTTCAGACTCTCTTCTAGTTTACTACATCCAGTGTGCAAAAGCATTATTAAACCAGGGTTGAACAGTTACATGCCTGTTAGCAGGCAAAGGACCTCCTGAGCCAAATTATTTTGACTACGCACTGTAATCCCCCAGAGATGCACCATTCATATATCAAGGTGGGAATCCTTTGCACCTAAGCCCTTCCCATTAGCCAAGGGGATTAGCTCAAGCAAGCAGTGAAGCATTGCTGCAGCAGAGAGACAGACCTTTTCCCCCCCATTTCTCCAGGGTCAGGTCTGAAATAAGATCACACTCTATATTAACTGATGTGACCTACTTGGATCAAGATGCCAAACTCTAACAGGAAGGAGATCCCATTTCCTTCACACAAACACCTGCAAGTGCCAGCTGTGGAAAGCTGTGCTTCCCCGTATTAGAAAAACTGATGCAAGACCAGAGGAAGGACTGGCAAGAACATAGCTGCTTTGAGACAGAGATATATGAGACAATGAAAGGCCATGACGATGCCTGCAGTTATGGAGCAACTCTCCTATGAAGAAAAAGTTGTGGTTGTTTAGGCTGGAGAAGAGAAGGCTCCAGGGAAACCTTTTTATGGTCTTCCTGTCCCTGAAGTGGGCCTACAAGAAAGCTGGAGAAAGACTTTTTGAAAGAGCATGTAGTGTAAGCACAAGGAGGAACAGCTTTAAACTGAGAGAGGATGTGTTTACATTAAACAATAAGGAAGAAACTCTTTCCTGTGAGGTTGCCCAGAGAACCTGTGGATATCCCCTGCCTGGAAGTGTTCCAAGTGCAGCCTGCATGGGACTTCAAGCAACCTGGTCTAGGGAAGGTGTCCCTGCCCAGGGAGGTGGGCAGGGACACATGCAGAGGAGGGTTGGAACTAAATGGTTTTTAAGGTCCATTCCAACCCAGACAATTCTATGACTCTGTGATATCCAAAACTGAAATGCAGTAGACTTTTAGGCTGGTGAAAGCAATGAAATGACAGCAGAGATGTAGGGGGTGTGACACATTATTTGCATATGAAGCAGAAGCATCTTTGTGGTGAGCTCAGCATGTACCAACAGGGAGGGGGATTGAGCTCCTAGCAAGTGCTAGCAAGACCACAGCCAAGAGCAAGCTCCTCTCCCCACTCTACACATCTTGTCTTCAAGAAGAAGTCATATTTCAGTACACATCATCCCAGCCTGGATGGGTACCCACGGAGTACCCACAGAGTAACATAACAACACAGAATCATTTAGGTTGAGAAAGAGGTCTAAGATCATTGATCACTCAAGCACATCCCTAAATGTCATGTCTATGCATATTTTTAATACCTCCATGCATATTTTTAATACTTCCATCACCTCCCTTGGCATCCTGATCTAAAGTTTGACAACACACTTAGTGAAAAAATTTTGGTCATATCCAATCTAGACCTTCCATGGTGCAACTGGAAGCTGTTTCCTCTTGTCCCATCATTTGTCACTTGTAAGAAGAGACCAACCCCACCCGGCTACCATCTCCTTACAGGTATTTGTAGAGAGATACTGCTTATCAGGCAACAGATGGACAACACACACAGATCATAGAGCAACTTTAAGTCTGACAAAAACTCCTACAAGGTAGCTGCTCCAATAGATTTACACATCTCTGCTCTGCATCTCCCAGCTTCCTCCCTCACTGTGCAACCCAAAGCTATGAGTCAACACACTGGACAGCAGGTTCTCACAAGCAACCTCATTGACTCTAAAGAGCAGGGAACTGTGACTTTTCTCTTCAGTTACTTCTGAAAGTCTGTCTATTCAGCAGCATGAACATTTACACGGAAATTCATTTCACTTTGCAATGAAATACATCAACCAACTCCTCTGTAAACTTTTGAATTAAGTCAACCAACTACTCCGTAAATGTCAACCCAGACAATTTCATAAACATTTGCTTCCCACAGCGTGGTGCATTTACCCAGTCTGTGAGACTTGGGAGGGCTTTGCAAGCTTTCCATCACAAGGATGATGCTTTAAATTATCTATAAAGAAGTTGACTGCACAATAATTTCATGTCAAATTATCAGTGCCTAAATTAAAAAGCAAGTGCAGCACTCAAAATGCAGTATTACTGATTCTTCCCTGCCCAGAGAGGTGCTTATTCTTAAATTAAAAAAAAAACCCAAAAAAACCCCCAACCAAACAAAGAACAACAACAACAAAAAACAAAAAAACCCCAAACAAACAAACAAAAAAAAACCAAACAAAAAAAACCAACAAAAAAAAAAAAAACAGCAACAAACAAAAAACCCACCAAAAAACCCCAACCCAAACAAACCCAAAGCCTCAAAAGCAGAAGTAATAACCCAAACAAAACTCAAAGCAAATGGGCTTCATAGCAGGCCTGCAGAAGCTCAAACTGGGAATTTTCCATGACTGTTTCACACAGTGCTATTAAAACATATTTAATTGTACATGCTCATAATCAGATTTTTATGGAACAAAAGGATGCAAGTAAAAAACAAATATAAATGCCTTCCTCTGCCTATACCCAGCCAGTATCTTTTATTACTTTTCAGACTAATAATAAAGTCAGTCCTCATATTACTATGCTGTCAATAAAACACACCCACCCAGTTATTTGTTCTGTTTGGGTAGTGGTTTTTTGTCATGTTTTGTTGGGATTTTTTAAGAACTCTTAGATAAAATAATGACCTAAACACTACTGAAAAAAAAAAACTTTCCCACAAATGCTGAAGCATGGAATTTTGCAAAGAGAAACATTTTTGGCTAATTAGCATAGAACAGAAGAGGATTCAAGAAAGCCTCCTTATGCAGAAAGAGCACGTGCTTCATTTCATCTGATATGAATGTGACACAAATGCAAGAATGAAGGATTGCTTCTTCAGCCCAGACCTCCTCTCAGAAAAATGCTCCAACTTGGTCACCTGGAGGGGTACTCATCCCTATTAATTACTTTCAGAAAAGTAATTTCAAAAAAAAAGTGAATGTTTTCAAGCATGTGACTAATTATTCGTACTGCTTTAGCCAAAATTGTAGTTCTACTCTTCAAATAACAAACACAACAGCCTGTTATCACTAATCTCAGCAGCAAAACAACTGAGAAGCATCCTGCTCATGATTACCAAAACACCCAGCCTCACAAGACAGTTTTGCTGAAGCTGGTGGCTCTTCAGCACTCCTGAACTCTAGGAAGTAGGAAACATGAAAAGCTGCTTAGGCTTTACTCCAAATAAATGGTGCAGTAGCAATGTGTTCCCACACTGCCAGCTCTGTATTAGCTTCCTCCAAGCTTTTACTTGGCTGGTCAAAAAGACTTGGCCTTAAAAATAACCAGTTTTCAAAGAAGTCATAAATCATCATCTCAAAGTGGAGCAATAACTTTCTGCTTACCACACATACTACCTCTAACCCACGATGCAGCATATGAAATACTTCATTCTGCAGGCAGGAACAGAGATTTCCTCACCTCTAAGGAAATTAATTTTGAGTCCTCAGAACTCCCTACCATTTTCATGCGTGCAGTGGAAAATATTGCAAGCCGCAGGGACTATGTGCCTGCTGCTCCTCCTCCAAGCAAGCTACCCAGAACTTGGCCCCCTGCTTAGCACAGGCAGCAGATCTGGTTTTATTTGCATGGGTGCAAGCTCCCAGAGAGGGCAAGAGCCTTATTTATACACTACACCTCTCCATCCAAGGAAAGGGAAAAACATGCTGGAAAAGGAAAAACACTTTGAAAAGGAAAATGCTCTAGTAACTGGATAATCACAACAAAAGAAGAGTGATACTTTTGTTGAGGGCTGCAGCGCTATGGCACATGCAGCAATGCAGTTTAAATCATTCAAATCCCACGACAGCATTCACATGATGTCACCTTCCCCCCATTGCTCATTAACCACTCTTCCTACAATTTCACTGCTGTTTCAAGTACAAACTTGTCTTTATTTTGAAGAAATTACTGTAATTTCATCATAATTCCAGCTGCTTACTCATAAGATGAGCACAGCTCAATTCTGGCAGCACGTTTATCACTGAACATAGATCTTTTGAAGACAGCACTGATCATTGTCAGTGTCAAGATCTATGTTCAGTGTCTTGGTCACATTTTCAATTCCATTTCATCTTCAGAGAGACACGAGCGTATGTGTTTATGCACAAATGTGACCTTCAGAACTTCTGTGTATATTTTCAGATATACACATGGTTTCATGACATTCTCTTCTCATAGGAGTTAAATCCACACCTCATGTTCAAGTAAGCAAGATTCCATTTGTACAGAACTATAGAATCTAAGCCCATAGCTAGTATGAAGAGACACTTGCTCCATTTTCATTCCTCCAGATCACATTAAGACCCACCTCAAACGTATACAACTTCCAGAGGTAATACACAACTTCAGCCAACTTGCAAGAAGCTTGTTTGGGGTTTTTTAGCCTAATATGCTGTACAAGTCTTCCCCTCAGATAAAACTGTATCCATTTACTTTTTGTCAAAAAAAATTTATAGACATGTTTACAGAACTAAAAGATGTGAATTGGTCAGTGGTTCTTCTCTTGCAAAATAAAAAGTTTCCAGCAGAACTCTTCCCCAGCAAGTTGATTCTTGAATACTCAAGACTGAGCATGGGCAGGCAATGGATCACCCCGAATGCACACACATCCACATCCACTGTTCCCAAGGCAGCTGCATGAGTAACACGGACCATGATGCACCACAGGTGTGGAGCACTGCTTGCCCTGTAAAACTTGGTTACTACTTTACACAATAAAGTATAATGTCACATGAAACTTTTGCCTGCTCATTTGGAGGAAAGAGCAATGTCCAATTCTCCTTTAAGTCCACTTTCTATACCGTGCTTCCAACTTGGGACATTTTGCTCCTAACAGCAGCTCTCATGACACCATCTGGTGCCTGAAAGACAAAGGCTGATGTTTAATCACCTCTATCCAGCCTTGAGGCAATTCTGTTGCACTGGCAGAGGTAGGAACTACAAGGCACCACTCCTTTACTCTCAACTTCATCCACTGCTCTGATAATTTAAAGGAACCATCATTGAACTGGGCCTTCTGTGTGCCAATATGGCAGCAGTATTTGTAGTCTTTCCAAGACAGTAGTCTCTTAAGGACAGTATCCTAAAAAACAAAAAAAGTTTCCTATGGATCTTCTGGGTCAGCTTCGAATGTCTTCCCTACAAAAGGCACCAGGAGTAAATGTTCTTCCCTCAATACATGCCATGCCCTGTATAGGTAAGGAGACAGCTTGGTGGTTTCATTAAAAGAAATTAGGTAGAAATGAAAAACTGATTTCTGTCCTTCCAAGCACGTCTGCAATAAAAGCAGCTCTACGTTCAATGTACAAATCAATATAACAATGATCCTGATATGGGTTAAAAAGCAGTGGTAAGTTAAACAAGTCATCTGCTAACAAAGCCACGTCTTTGTGTGAAGAGCACAGAGACATGATTGTGGCAGAGGCTTCCTGCCCTCGTCCCTGACAGGATGGACATGGCTGCAGAAGCCACGCTGGGCTGTGCCACCCGCTGCTGCACACATGGAGCTATGGCAGCAATGCAGAGGGGCCCTGCAGTGTGCATTGCAGACTTGCAGAAGCTGTGCTTGGACCATGGTCACTGCTACTTCAATACAACTTGATCAAGATCAGCTGTGGCTACCTCCTGGATTTTAATAGCTTTTTCCTGGTTACTGTTGAGGGGATTTTTTGGGAGTTTCCTGAGTCCCAACAGATGCAGTGTTCACAGTCATATACTGTTGGAAGGGACCTTTAAAGATCATCTAGTTCAACCTTCCTTGTCACAGTTAACACATCTTTCCCTAAATGTTCATTAATTCTCCCACAGCAAGCTTGGACTGTGATGTGTAAGAAGCCAAGTGACTCACACTCAGCTAGAAATGAAAAATAGGAGGTATTTCAGAAAATGCCTAATTTTAAACACCTTATGACTCTGCTCTTACTCAGATGGAACTGTGTCCCATATTCATCCTGGGATTACTATGTCTTTACTTATTTTAAGTAGAGCAACATCAGGAGCTAAATTTCCATGGAAAAAAATTACACAACCCGGTACTAAGCAGGTTAAGGTGCCAAATTTTAGTAACCCAAATCTCAATACTAACTCCCACTGCTTGTTTTGGGTTCGTTATCTTTAGACATGATCACATAGCTTAGCTATAGATCACCAAAGCCCTAACACTCTTCTGTGTCTTTAAACCTATCCACCCACAAGCCTTTGCTTACCCAGCAACTTCCCGCTCCTGCCCAGTCAGAAACCGCTATTGCAGCCACTTGTATGGGAATTGCCAGCATCTACTGTTAAGAGAAGCAAAACTCACAGACTGGGAACAGTCTGCTCACCTGCATCCCCCATGGCTCAGAAGAGACCTCCATAACAGCCCCCTCAGCCTCAGAAGAGCTGCTGGGCAAAACGCACACAGGGAGCTGGGAGCCACAACAAGTAGGACACTCATTGCCAAGCTTTCGACTCAGGAGAAGCCCAAGGGCACTGCATCTCCATTATTACTTTCCAGTGAAGCTCGACACATGTAACATGTCCACAAACACACTTGGCATTAAAGGGGAAAGTGGACATGGCATGTGTCACTGCTCTGTCAGCCAAAACCAAGGCAGAAGAAATCTAGCTCTAAAGATGAACATTCTAGTTCTGCACCACTAAGTCAAAGAGAGGTTAATTATTAGCTATTCAGGCAAGCCCCAAAATCCTTCAGTTAATTGGGACAAAACACAGCTAAGCATAGAAGGGAGTTGCTTCTTAAACAAAGACTTTTAAACTAAAAGTGTAATTTGTGGGTTCAGCACTGTGCACAGTGCAATAAAGACACAGAAAGACCCAGACTGCACTTGGTGCCCTTCTGAATAAGGTTAATCCCAACACCTGGAGCCTAGGAAAACCAGCCATCTGTCTGAAGTGGTTCCCAAACTCTGCAGGGAGCTCCTGGAGTCTTGAAGACTCTGCCAGGGTCCCCAGGGCAGTCCCAGTGCATTTCCTCTTCAGGCTGGTTTGTTGCAGCCTCCTCACTTCCATGGCTGTTGTCCCCAAGGAAGAAAATCAGTGTGCTTCTTCATGGGGTTGAAAACCATGTTTTATTTTTCAAAAGACAAGGCCAATTGATGCACATTAGGATACACATTAGCTACTCTCTACACCATTTCCATATTGCTCGCATGATCACAGATTTGGGTTAAAAAAAATTCAGAGTTTTATCAGAACTCTAAATGTACTGACAGACCAGACACTCCCCTGCAGGGAACACCACTTACTAAAAGTGAAAGATTCATAAACTCATGTATTTATTTCAGACTGGGGCCAAACAGCTTTCATCACTTATCCAAGTACGCTTGAAAACCTTCCTCTGAGCAGAAAACAGCACAAGTGAAGCTATTTTTAAAGCCATCCAAAAAACAGCAGGGCATGACATACCTTACTTTTTACCACATGGTAAAGATGAAAAACTGGAACAACTTCTCTCTTTTATCCGTCTGAGGGCCCAAATGAGTAACTTTATTTATAGCCACTAATGGCTACTACTTCTGACCTTATTTTTTCTCCTCAACAAACCACCTTTCCATCAGGGAATTTAAGCTTTCAGCAATTCAGACATTTATGTTATTCTTGCTCAATGTGGCTTTTGAGTTGTGAACAAGTTTCCCAGGTCATTCTAAAAAAAAAAAACCAACCAAACAGCAATTTTATTTATTTTTTTTTACTGCTTCAGTTAATTTCAACTACAAAGGTCAAAAAGAGGGAGAAGATACACAAACTAATCAAATGTTTATTGCTTCTAAATAAAATAACCTTGAAGCAATTCCTTGCCATATATTTCCTCCTGTGCAGTCACAGCAGCTGTGCCAAATAATTTACTTAAATTGAAGAAATGAAAAAAAATACATGCAATATTGTATTGTATTGTAAAGAATTGTAGGTAACATCAGCATTAGTAAGAAACAACAGGTTAACAGAAGGCACAAATATCCTGTTTAGATTCACATCAGCAAACAATACAAGGTTTTCTCTTCCCCCACTCCTTTCCTTTCCATTGGTTCATAGGGAAAGGAAGGAACAGCATAACATTGTGGCTGGAGTACAATAAAATATCAGCAAGCTAAATAAATATACACACCCACAAAGGAACCAGCACCTTAGAGAGTCATACCTTTGAGCTTACTATCACAGCCTTTTCTTTTTCAAAGCACACCCAAGGAACATCCTTACTTCCCAGTGGTATCAGACCCTTTCACAAGTGAAGATGTAAAGAGCAAACATCCCAATGGTCTCAGGTACAGACTACCTCCAGCAGCCTCAGCAGCAAAGCATTTGCCAAGTGACAGAGAACTCCTGAAATTTTTCCCTTTTCTAACAGTTACAAAGATCTGGTAAAAAATCCAGCTCTTTCCTGAAAAACAAGTGGTAATACCACAACTGGACTTCTGGAGAGAAAGAGCCACTTGCTGACTGTTAGTTCCTCTGGTAGAGTATCTGGAACAAAATGAGTGGAAAAGATGATCACACAGTAACAAAAAGTAGGAACTTCAGTTCCCTGCAAAGGGAAAATTTTATTACAATAATTCTTGCCACCCATGAAGCACTACTAACAAGTGCCAAAGTCCTAATTTTTGCAACATTACAGCAGTTTTCTTGAGAAAAAACCCAGTTTTCTCCAATATGCCTATACCAATGCTTCTACTATCTAGAAGCACATAATTTCTCAATACCATTAAATATATATATATATATATATGTATATATATATATATATATATGTATATATATTTAAAAAAACTACTATAAAATGCGAGCCTTTCCAAAATTTTGGCACTTATAGTGGAGGGAGCTATTGACTCCCTCACAGGAAGACAGGCCCTGCAAGAGACCTTTACAAATCAGAGGGCTGGGCAATCACCAACCATATGAAGCTCAACAAGGGAAAGTGCCAGATTCTGTACCTGGGATGGGGCAGCCTGTATGTGCAGACTGGGGAACGAGAGGCTGGAGACAGCACTGTGGAAAGAGACCTGGGGGCCCTGGTTGTTGAAGGGGGCCCTGGATATGAGCCAGCAGTGCCCTGGCAGCCAGAAGGGCCAATCCTGTCCTAGGGGGGCATCAGGCACAGCATGGCCAGCTGGGCAAGGGAGGGGATTGTCCTGCTCTGCTCTGAGCTGGGGCAGCCTCAGTATTGAGTCCTGTATGCAGTTTTGGGTACCACAATGTAAGAAAGGTATAAAGCCATTAAGGAGCATCCAAAGGAGGGCCAAAAAGATGAAGAATCTGGAGGGGAAGCCATACAAGGAGCAGCTGAGTTAACTAGGTCTGTTCAGCCTGGAGGAGAGTCAGGGGAGACCTCATCACTGTCTACAACTTCCTTCTGAGGGAAAGCAGAGGGGCAGACTCTTCTCTCTGGTGCCCAGTGAGAGGATGCGAGGGAATGACATAGAGCTGTGTCAGGGGAGGTCTAGGCTGGATATCAGGAAGAGGTTTCTTCACCCAGAGGGTTATTGGGCACTGGAACAGACTCCCCAGGGAAGTAGTCACCAAGGCTGACACTGATCAAGAAGCATTTGGACGATGCTTTCAGGCACATGGTGTGATTTTTGGGGTGTCTTGTGCAGGGCCAAGAGTTGGATCTTAATGATTCTTGAGGGCATTTTCCCACTTAGGATATTCTATGATTCTATAGTACCAAAGACCAGCAAATACACACTCAAAACCTACAGCTAGGAAAACTCCAGCTGGTTAGAGGACAGCAACAGGAGATTACTCTACAAATTTGAAAGGAACTACAAAGAAAAAAAAAAAAAAAAAAGAGCTTAATTAATGCATTTTCAAGCAGTAACTATCAGGCATAGGGCTCCCCTTTGAGGAGCCATCCTGCTTCTGCTCAGACCCTGATGCTAGCTCCTCTCCTTCAGCTCCCCAGGAGTCCCTTGAGCCATGCCAGCAGCAGTGTGACCCATAATCTGTTGCTGCAGGTGTCTGGTCCTTTGCTGCCTTAAGCCTTTCTTGTCCCTTCAATTTAGCCACTGATTTTTGTGAAGCCACTCTTCTTGCCTAATGTCTACATGCAGAGTGGGAGGCACATCCCTGTGCTCTTGGACAGTCACAGCTCATATTGCCTACCAAAACCTCTGATGCCTTCATCAGGAAAAGAAAAAAAAATCCCAGGAAAACAGCAAAGCTTTTGTGGACTCTCTGGCTGCATAAAGTGACTGTGCACTTTTCAAATCAAATGTTTCCAAGCAAAATGAAGAAGTGTTCCTGTAAGTGGCACAAAAGTTCAAGAAATCAGAATTCAAATTTACAGCCTTATTTGCCTGAGCCCAGAAGCACCTGGAACACAGCAACTGCTGAATCCCTGTCTGAAGGAAAAGGATTCCATTACTCAGTGTTTTCTGTTTTCACTCAGTGAGGACTGCTAAGAACAAGCCACCAGCAAAGGATCACTGGATGTTTGTAAGAAAATGCACAGATTTCCGTGCCACTTTCTGTCCTCCACATTGTTTTGTTTCTGTCCTCCACCAGAGACAGAGGCATCCCCACCTTAACTGCATGGTACAAAGGCATCCTACTGACAAAGGGGTAACTACACAGTAAAAGTTTAATATAACTATTTCATCACATTGCAGTTAAGTTTATTCATGGGCTTCTCTACAAAAGAAATCTGGGGTATTAACTACTGCACTAGAGTCCTAGTCATTTAAGGTCACTGCATTACCAAGGCAAAATAATGGCAGGAATGGTGTGATAGGAACAGAAATTGGGAACAGAGACTCTTAAAACTAACACAAAACACAGAATCAGCCTTTTGCCTTTAGTGCTGTGAAAATGCCAAAATCCCATTTATCATCTGTAAAACTTCTCAAATTTGGTGAGGAATTTATTAGAAATGTTATTGCAAGGAGGGGCTGCTGCACAAATTACATTTTCTAGCATAGATTTGCTGCATATGCTTATTCCTTGAAATAGCTTATCAAGTATCACACAGCAGAATCTGACTGGAGTTTCAAGAACAAAGAGCTCACTTCATGGGACACTCCTCCTGGTACACGGTCTGAAAGGCAGCAGGAAATGCCACCCTTCAAAGCCCTGCTGTAAACGCTGCTCTTATTTTCTTCTGGGGAATATACTAATTGATTGGACACACCAAACAAACCTATTCATCGTACCCATCACCAGAAAGCTGTAATGAGGGGATAAACCCTAATCACAAACCTAGTCTATATTTAATAAGGGGAAGAGATCCAAGAAGACAGCCAACAAAGCAAGAAGTCTGACCTACAGAATAGAATGAGCATCTACTCCTTGTCCTGATGTGAACTCCAGTGTGACTCCTGACGTGACTCGTGTCCCGCCAACTTGGCTCCTGTCTGAAGCAAATAAAAATATAACCTAACCAAGACACAAAGCTGGGTTTGATCCACTGAAATGGTCGAACAGAAATGATGCCCACTGGCTCTGTACAGTGGACATCAGATGCGTACATTAAACAACAGGATTTGACTTCTCTTCAAGATAAGCAACTTCATAAGAAAAACAATCTTGTTCTCTCAACGAATATATTTAACTTTATCTGAGAAAACATTTTAATGTCATTCTAAACAACAGCAACTAAAATAAGAACAAATAATCCATTTCCGATAATGCTATAAACATCAATACTTTTTTAAAACAAGGAATAAACTTTTCTTATCTCCTGTCCCCAAGCCCAGGGCCAGTTTGGCTAAATGCAAAAGAGAAGGCGTGATAACTTTTCAGAGAAATCCTGCACTTCTCTCAGCAAAATCCACAGGCAGCACACAACACCAAAACCACACAGGGCTTCACCAGTATAATCACTTTCACAGTTCACAATCACTTCAAGAACTACAGAAATGTTTTCTCCAGATGCTGGAAATTTCATCAAAAGTAGTTTTCTAAAGCCTTCTGAAAGTCTGTAACAGAAAGAGAGCCAAGGGATTTGGGGTGTTAACTCTGATGACAACTCTCAGTAATACTCTGCTTTGTAATTCCAGCTGACAGCTGGTACTCAGCAATCCTTCAGCCTCAGGTCTCTACCTGAGGTTGTCCTACAGGCACCACAATAAATCCTGACTTTGAAACCATGATAGCAGACTTGGGCAGCAGGGTGCCACTCTGCCAGCATTACCATGACAAGAAGTTAAGAACAGAGAACACAACCCAGAAGACCCTCAATATTTTCATGACAACCCCAGTATAGAGCTGGATGTGCCATGATAAAATGCCCTCAGGTAAACCTGCTCAGAGTGGGAATATAGTTTTGCTCCCCAGGGGAAAAAGCAACAACCAAACATTTCCCTCTGCTAGGGTGTCCTTACAGCAATGCCCCTAAGGGCTTTCTCCAAAACAAAAGAGACTTGTATTAACACACTCTTGTACCACTGACCTATAATAAAGGATTATGAATAGTTTTCCAAGAGTATATAGGAAAGGCAATACATCAAAGGGCAGTAAATCTTTTATTTCCTGAGTCCTCCAACACAGCTCTTCACCCTGTGCATGCCACCAGCCAGGATCCCATGTGAAGGCACAGCTTTGTCCCTGAAATCTGCTGCTGAGCTACCTTTCTTCCTCCTTCCCTCATTTGGAACAAACAGAACAAAAATAAAAATTTCATTGAAACATTTAATCCATCTAAGAGATAGATTTAAAAAAACATTGATTTATTGAACATTCACCTTGCTGCAAGATGAAGACAACACACTCTCAAAGAAAAGAAAGTCTGATAATATAAACCAGGCAACATACCCCACCGAATCAATACATACAATAATTAATAATACATACTATGTATGTATCTGCTATAATGTATTAACATAGAAATACAGGAAGCCTAACAAACTCAAAAATCTGACATGACACTGGATTGTACAGGAGTAAAGTCTATCCTCTAGAAAGTTTTCCTGCAGTATGCCATTAATCCTAGAAGGAGTAAAAGATATTACACTGACTCCCACATTTAGGCTCTGCACCAATATGCTTACACTTACCCACTGGAGACAGAGTCACTGAAACATATAAGAAATCCAGCTCAAGGTGTATTTCATCTGAATTTTCACTGCATGTTTAGCAAACCATACAAATGACCAGTACATTTCACTTTTGAAGACTTCCTTCCATACACCAGAATTAACTGCAGAGTTTTCCTCAAAGACTTAGAAGGGCTGAAGTGTGCCTTGTTTTTTTTCCCAGTTACTGACTGTGGCTACCCTTTGGTGAAAAAATACCTAAGCACAACTGTACACTAGGAGAAACTACAAGATCTCATACAGAAATTTTATGTTAAACCGGTCTACAGAAGAGCCTACAGAAAATAGAAATATTAACTTTGGCCAGCAAAACTGAACACACCCCTATTTCTGCCATGCTTTCAATGTGAACCAAAATTGTGTCTGTTCCTAGTAATCTATTCAACAAAAAACCCCATATATTATTAAGTTACTCCAACATCACTCATGTTTGCAATTTCAATGAAAAAAAAAAAAAAACAAACCACCAATGCCCTAAATTTTATACCAAATAAGAAGGCTTTCACAGGCTGGACTGAAAAAAGGTCACTTGGCCCAAAGGAAAACAGCAGCTAAATAGAGAGCAAGTATTTACATTTATGAGTAAAACAAGCATGGCTATGACGCATTTACAGCTGAATCAACTCAGCAGCCTTCCCCAGTCAGTCACTGGTCTGCAATGGGAAAGTGTCCACCCAGTCACAGTGCCCACAGAACAAGACCTTGCAGAAAAGCTGCCAGATATCCCTACACTGGTTGTCCTGGCTCAGGATATCAGGAACAAGCATAAATTATATTTGTAACTTCCTGAAATGACACTATTAATCATCAGCTCTGCAGAAATGAGTCTACAAGTGGACAGTATATTCTCCCCTAACATCCCCCTTCTTCTTCTTACAGGAGAATTTAGAAATGCAAATGATCTTTACTCATTCCTTCTCTCCTAATGAATATTTCCCAGTATATTTTCCCAATATAATGCTCATATTTTCCACATAGCAAAGCTGTAGTTTCTTCTTCAGCATGGGTATAGTCTATTTCACAAGGCAGATCTGGAGCACAGTCAATATCTGTTCCCATTCTGAATCCAAACTTTGAAAAGTTCTGCCTTTATAAGAATGGAGTGTTTGAGCTACTTAACAGACTTCTTAAGAAAAGGATAATCCACTTGACCTTTCTTAATCAGGGGGCTGTCCAGAACAAAGTTGCATTACAGTAATATGGCAAATGGATAATGCTCATATTTCAGACATAGGACATCTTAGAAAATCCTAAATAATTAAAAAAAAAAAAAGTCACCATGCAAAATTTGAACCAATAATACCTAAACCCAGTAATTTACCATTAGTTATGGTCCCAACATCAAATCATCCTTATTTATGTCTCACTAATGGTTTAAAACGTCACATAATGACAAATATCAAGAAAAACCAAGAGAAAGAAGAACGCCTAAGCCATGACCCTTTGATACAAGCCTGAAGTCATAAACAATCTAGCAGATTTTGAGGCCACATCCCAAAACTTGTAAAGTTGTCACAATTAGTGACCTAAGGCTGATTTTTTTTTTTTTTTGCCCCCTCAGCAGAAGTATTAATTCAGAGTGACTTTTACCTCCTGCCATTCTACCCATACTCCACCCAAAACTATGTTCCTGCCTCTGACCACATCTGGAGACAGTGATTCACTAAGGAAAAATACTGGCCCTGCAGCCAAACAGGTTGGTGAGATCAAACTTCCCAGAGGACATGCTTCCCTTCGGAACTGCCATTGCACTGCAGCCAACATGCCAGAAACTCCACAGGGGTGGAGCTGCTGCTCCTGCTCTTGGCAGGAGGCTGCTGCACCTTCCACTGGGTCTGCACCCATCCAAGAGACACAAAAAGGCATCTGTCTTGCCAGAATTTTTTTTGAAAGTACCACCAATATTAACAATCCATATTGAAAGAAAAAAAGGAGGCACATTATTCACTTGTTAGAGGTTGGTTAGCACAGTGACAGTGTATATAGATACTCACATGTGTGCTCCAGCACACAGAGCCAAGGACCTACCAGTTTTTCTTCAGCTATTTTCTAAATCAAAAAGCAGATTCATGAGACTATATTGGTCTTACCATGCTGAAAACAAAGACTCAGCTGAAATCACCAGAGCAGAAGCACACTGTGGTACAACCATAGATTAATTATTGGCAAGGGACCCTAAACTTTTCCTTCTATCTGTTGAGGAACACTGGGGCAACAAGAGCACTAAAAGGTTGCAAGGTTTCTCAGGTTACTCATTGGAGCAGTGCACTAAACTCCCCATATGACAATAAAAGCTCAAGCTACCCTTCCTTTTGGCTTCCCTCTCTCCCACAAAAAGGTCCTCTCCTGCCACCACAGGATCATGGGAGAAAATGTGGAATGATTCTGATAAAAGCCCATGCCACTTGGCCTCAAAAATAATTTGGGACTAGCCATGCTTTCAAACACTATTCCCTTTTACCAGCCAGCAGGCTGTGTGACAGCTCTGAAATAATAATAATAAAAAAATAAAAATTAAAAAACCAAACAAAAAACACAGAGGTTCACAACCGTCAATATCATCCATACACAGTACTTGCCAAATGAAAACATGTATAAAGAATACTATCTTGTTAGAGCAAAATAGCTTACACACAAAGTGCTAACACAAACCTTCAATTAGGGAAAAGACAAAAAAAAAAAAAAAGTTAACATTTCAGTGAGGTGTCACCAGAATGTAAAAAAAGCCCCAGACTCAGAAGCAGCCAAGTTTTCTGTAATAGTGGGTTTCACAGCTTTTCTTTGGTTGGAGACTGACTGAACATACCAAAAAAACCACAAGCAGACCCTGCAGAATGTAGAGCCTCTATTGCCAACTTCAAAACTTATGTATTTTGCAGCTTTAAGAGAATTCTTGTGTCATTTTACAATATGTGCAGTGCCAGCAGGGTTGCTAGGCTCCAGCCCAGCAACGACAATGTTTCAGTTGCACAAATTTGTCTTATGAAAGGCACATACGAAGTATCTGTGGTGGGCAGTAACCATTACATGATACTGATGAGCTGAATGTGATTTCCAGCTTGGAGAAATAAACCTGAACAAAACGTTATCTTTCTGACCTGATAAGGTAGTGTTAAGCCCCTTTGAAACATCTTCTATTCAAAACACAGTACTCTCTAATTAACCTAAAAATAACTGTAGACAAAACAACCATCAGCTTTCAAAAAAACCTAAATATGAGAAGTCACAGCTCAGAAACTTCAGAGAATGCAGCCAACGTCAACAGCGAAAAGAGCCACTGTTTCTGCTTGGCCTGGCTTTGGTGCTCAGAAGGTCTCCAGAAACACCTTTAATGCCATCACTCATGGGATGGTGGCTTTGCCCCACCAGTCTAAAGGACAACTTTGCTGGTGTAAGCTACACAGCTTCCACCAATACCAAAAGCTGGAACATCAGACCCATGCTTGTGTTATCATCAAAACACTTGTAAATGAAACCTGGGGAGACTTGAAAGGTCATCCCAAATGCAGACACTTTACTGCACGGCACAGCCAGATTCCATGTATATCGATGCAAGTATTTATTTGCATCACCAGGTTTTCTCATTAGGTGAATAACCTTGGTGGTGCCAAGGCCACCTCACTGCAGGAGATGATGAACCTCTCAGTGCTGTGAGGCTGTCATCTGCCAAATGTTGCAACAAGGGAGCAAAAGCTTGCTGCAAGCACTGTAACTAAATTAAGAGTTTCCACCTTCAAGCAGATACCTCCTCTGATGGCTTCCTGAAGCTAAATTTTTGTCCCATATCCTTCCCACAGAGGGAGGTTCAACACTTGCTCCCTTAGAACACATGCTGGGAGCCCTCTCCTTAAAACAGGGTACACAGGCAAGCATGTGCAACTGTGGACGGCAGAAACGAAGGAAACCATTCTGAACTCCAGGTACCAATGATAATGCTACAAATAAAAGCATGGTAGTCACAGAGTATCTGCTGTGCCTCAAAGGACACAGGGAGGGTACCCTGCAGTTCCAGATTAACTCCTGCGCAGCGTGGAAGAAACATCAGCAGGATCTCTATGGTGATGCTTCTACAGTGATCTCCTTCAACATCATCTACCCAGACATGCTACACAGAAGGCAGGTCACACAGTTGTTCTCCTCCCTTCTCCTCAATTTCCACAGTTGCAAGGGTGGAGAGAATCCTTTAAGGTTGCCAACAGCTAAATTCAAACAATCCCTGCAGCCACCACTATGTACACCGTGCTGCAAGTTAGTTTCCCAGGAGATGAGCACCACCTTGGAGGGCAGGTTTGGAGAAGATGACCTACAGAAGTTTCTCCCAACCTCAAGCCCTTTCTGACCTCCACTGGGTCAGTAAATGCCACACTTCTTCTATGACAACGAGAGCAATCACGATTCAGTTCAACATCCTGTGCATATTGTCAAAGTCAAAGTGGCTACCATGTAAAAGGAAGAAGATAAACCTGACTTCTGCATCCTCTTCCCCTGTAGCCCTGATAAGTCCTGCTTGGGAACTTAAGATGCTGAAGGGGCAGTTTGAGCTCCCCTCTCCTTGTCTTCTGCCTCATCTGGAAAGTACTTTCTTCCTTCCCTCATGGCATACATCCCCTTTTAGCAGGGATGCATTCTCACTGGAAAAAAAGCCTGACCTCAGCTACCTAGGAGCCCGTTCCCTTGAGAGCACTCTGGCTGTTGGTAAAACATATGGGAACAATTTTTTCAGGCTGCTTTAAGCAACGCAGCCAAATGGCTCTATTGCACATACCCATACAGGATTTCTACAGGTTTTAACACTTTAGATAAGCAAATATGACTACAAATACAAACCAGAAATACTAAAATTCTACCTTCAGCTTTCCTTCAAAGACTGTAAGGTAGCATAGACCAATCAACAGCCTTTAACAAAGTCTCAGAAAAATCTTTTCCTCTGTATTTAGAATGCAACTTTGTTATTACATTAATACCTTGCAGCAATTAAAGCATGTTGGGGAGTAAGTTACAGGACAAACTTTTCTAGCCTAATTCTTCACTTAGAGCCATGGTTTTTTTTAAAATTGGTCATGCTATAAAATGTGGACAGGGATGGAAATCAAGGCTTCCCAGGAGACAAGTATAATCGCCTATTGTCCTTTAACAATAAAAGCTAAGAATACTAAGAAAGAGCAAAGAAATGAAACTGGGCTGCAAGATGGAGAAGTCAAAGAGCTGCTAAGTCACAAATGATGGCAGTGTCAGATGATTGGCAGGAGCCTGGCACTCTCCCACACCTCACTTAAGGCAGCAAGTCCCAACAGGAGTACCTCCCATCTGATGCAGCTCCTGCTCTCTGGAGGTGTCTCACCCAGTTGCCTCACTTTGTTCCAGTAAGCATCACTGAAGCATGTTATATTTAGCATCTAACTATGGAAAAATATGGGAGAAATAATATTGCAGGGTTTTGGTTTTTTCCTATTAACACCTTTAAGTTGTACAATATTTTCTGCAACAGCTAGCCTGAAGACACTTCTGCCTCCAGTGGGGTGAACAGGGGCTTCTTGGTAATGCTGAAGAACGACCCCTCTGAAGTGCCAGTATCTACTCTTCCCACTATCAGCTTTTCTCCCAAAATATAATCATATCATCAGGCTTATATCGCTGACAAGGAAGAGCAGAGCACATTGGGCTTTTCACCTGTGCCTTTCATCCAGCTTCCTCCTTCTTCCTCACACTATAACTTATTTTAATGAGAACAGTAATTCCCTTAGATAAGTCAGCAAATATTTTTGTAAAGAGCAGCTGCAGGATGTCTGCCTCGCACAAATTAAATTACCTAGTGGCTCAATCCAGTGCCTTCAACAGACATTTTTCTGTGGTAGCTGGGTCAGACTCAGTGCATTTCTGCTATTGTGCCTCATGCTCCCTGTTTTCCATTTACATATGCTCTGCTCCAGAGTGAGGGAAGGAAAATGTTTATACTTGTGGGTGGGACTTTGGATGCAGATTAAAGTCAAGGTGCTATATTTACTGATCTTTTAAAGTAATATCAACATGTTGAAAGGGAGTCAAAGTTCTTAAGAAAGATCAAAGTCCACATGAAGCAACCACAGATTAACATAAATATATGCTGAAATGCTAACACAGACTGGCAAAATTTACTTGTATTTTCCCTGGAGCAAGTAATTTTGCCTAATAGGGGAGTCAAAACCATGAAAACTCTTCTTCACCTTTATGTAGGGCACACTGCAGTACTTTGTGTTGGGGCGAATGACTCTTCAGACTAATTTTGCAAGGCTAGGTTAATACTACCATATTGCTCATGGCTTACAAGCTTTTGAAAGGTGAGGGCTACATCCTCTAAAGGAGAAAAAAAAAAGCAGTATTACTACTTAACTCAGACTTCATCAAAGCTAATCCTGCATTTCTTCCTCCTTATTGCACTTGACAGAACTTTTGTTGTCTGACAAATGAAAAGGCAACAAGCAATAAAGTGTGTGACCTTCTTTTATTTGACTAATTACTATTTCGGTAAACAGATCACCTATTTTTCTTGTGGAAGCATCAACAGCAGCACCAAGAACACGAGGGATGTTGTTTCATAAGGGCAAAGGACAGTTTTGCAGTTTAATCACAGCCTTGTGAAACAGATGCCTGGCCTGTATTTACAACTCTGACAGTGCAACTGCTTCGGCAGGAGGTGCAATTAAAGCAAGTGTGCAGGCAGTCACCAGAAGTCACCAGCAAACTACAAGCACAACACACACACACAGAAGACATTGATCCTGCACACTTTATGTTCATAAGGTTGTGTCGACACCAGTCGGGATAAAGTGATCCAGTAAAATATTGTTGTAAAAATTCAGCTAGCTTGGACCAGAAGAGCACCCAGGTTCTGAGTTTCATCAAATATCCTGAGTCAGTAGCAAAGCACCTTTGATTTGGTTTCCTCAGCCGACATACTGAAATTGTCAAGATCCACAAGACCACAGTAAAGCTCAAACGACTTCCAGGACTTCAGCCTCCCTCCTTTGCATTTTGTATAAAAGATTTCGTCTGTACTTAATAACATATCCTCAATAAGCAAACCTTTTAAAAAGGGTGCCCAACGGCATCCCAGCCTCCGAACTTCCATCGTTTGAAGCCTCTCGTGCCCGTGCAAGGCGGACAAAGCGCCCTCCCCGGCTTTCACCAGGGAACCCCCGAAGAGGACTACTCACTCCCACCTAGGCACGGTTTCGGAGGCTGCCCCGCCGCAGGCAGCAGGAAGCGGGGCAGGGTTCGCACCGGCGCCCCCGCTGCCCGCCTTCCGCGGGGTCCCGCCGCGGGGGAGGTGCCGGGGCGGCCGCGGGGCTGGGGACAGAGCCGCGGCACCGGAGCCTCCATCCCCCGCCGCTCTAATGAGCCCCGGCTAGCGCCGAGCGCCCGGCCGGCTGCGGACAGCCCACGGCAGCGCCGCTCCAGCTCGGCAGCTCCGAGTTCCGCGCCGGCCACAGCCACAGAGGTCGGGAATTTGGGGGGCACAGCTCCCTCCCTCCCTCCCTTACCGCCTGCCTCCCGCTCCCCGGGCGCTGCTCCTGGGAACACCCTGCAAACCGAACTACTCGAGGGAACGAACACTTTCCGTGAGCCTCCCGCCGCTTTGCTGCCGGTATCCTGCCCCACAAAAGCGACCCCACGTTGGAGAAGGAGGAGGAAGAGGATCCCACCGGCCCGCGCTCACCTCCGCCAAGAAGTTGTCCATGGTGGCCCCTCGGCCCGCCCGCGGGTGCGCAGCGCCGGGCACCAGCCGCGCACCATGTGCCGATCTCGTCCGGCCCGGCCCGGCCCGGCTCGGCTCGCCCCACCGAGCCGCCTCAGCCGCCGCGCCGCTCCATCGCGCCCCAGCGCCGGCACCAGCCCGCAGCCTTTGTCCGCCCGCCCCTCAGCGCCGCTCGGCCGGGCGGTCCCGGCAGCGCATAGCCGCCGCGGGGAGCCGGCAGCGGGGTGACGCGGGGGAGGAGGAGGAGGAGGACAAGGAAAGCTCCCGCCGCCGCACGCTCTTGCCCGCGGCCGCCCCGTCCCGTCCAGGCGGGGCAGGAGCAGAGGCGGAGCCGGGGCCGCACCGCTCCCTGCGCCGCGCTGAGCCGCGCCCCCGCCCCGCCCCGCCCCGGCCCGAGTGCGGGAAGCGCGCCCCGGGCTCCCCGCTCGCCCCGTCCCGTCCCGCTGCTGCCCCCGGTACGTCGTCCCCGGGGTCCTGGAGACGCGTGTCCGGCTGCTCGGGGCGCGGAAACCCGCGCTGGACTGCGGAGTGAAAGGAGCGCGGGCGCTGGAAGGCGAGCGGGAGGCTCGCCCCGGTCTGGGGGCGGCTTCGCTCCCGTGCCCGGCAGCACACAGCCGTGCAAAGCTCCGCCATCCGGCGGGAGGTGCCGCCGGAGGTGGTTAAAGAATACGTACCTGCAGGGTTCTGCTGCGGACAGGCAAATGTGTAGCAAACTTGTGTACGAGCTCTCCCCAGCCTTATCCGTGTTCCTTTGCTAAACACATCACTGAGGCATCCCTACAAATGAAAATAGCCTCTTTTACATAGTTTTCCAATCCTTTACTTTTCTGCAAAGCAGATTTAAAGTGTTCAGGTTTTGGAGACATGTCTCGTTCATAATTTTGCCCTGAACCTGTAGTAACTAACGGCCCAAGAAACGCAGCAAAGGACATTGCAGAAAGAAATGCACCAAAAAATATAGCCATAAAGAAAGCAAATACAGTATTCTGCTTTTCTGTCACAGGCAGAACCCTAATATAGGTTTGAGAGCTTGAGCATGAGATATAGGAGCAGAGATATAGGAGACCACCCCTTGATAGTAGAAATAATCGTGTCTGCAACTCTCTTTTTTCACCATGTCATGTCCAACACATAGAACACAAGCACCACTAAAAGAAGCAAGTTTAAGAATACATACAGTACACAAGGAAAAACTTTCTAGTTTCACCTTTGTGTCAAAAAACAAAAATTATCTGAATAAGGAGAAGAGCAGGTAAAAAATGTTTGGCTTTGAGATAGGTCATGTCCAAAATGGGATTGTGCTGGTCTTGGAGATTCACACAGCGACATCCATGAAAATTGATGTGCTGTCAACTGATGTGCCACTGAGACAAACCAACACAAGGGGGTCTTTCTGCCAAACACGTACCTATTAGAGCCTACATGGGGGCTGTGGCTGACTGTCCCATCACACAGAAACAAGGTGGGGGGAAGTTCTCAAGCAGAGAGCAACTGCCTTGCACATGGCCAGCTCCATGAGACCAGCAGCTCTCCCCAGCTCACCTTCCCATGTGACAGTAGCTTCTGGCAGAAAACACAGAAACACTTCCCAGCTTGCTGACAGCACAGCACAGAGCCCCTTGGGCATTATCTGTGTTGCAGCTTGCCAAGACCAGCTGGGAGATATCCTGCTGGACACCCTGCAGCATCCTAGAGGCTGCTGGGGGATCACTTCTCTTGTGACCCCCATAATCTCCAATTACTCCTAGGTAAACAGGTTGTACCTTCCTGCAGTTGCTCTAATTCTCAAGATTTGCAAAGGATTTCACCTGAATTCACCTGTCTACATGGTATCAGCTCATGCAGAAGTTAAAATCTACAGCAAAATAATGATTTAGGCTAAAGTATAAATTCCAATGTGGGGACTCTGTAACTTTTACAAATTACTTCACTTCCAAAGTTACTCCAGGGAAACAGGGTTGTTTTTTTTTTTTTTTTTCCCACAGTCACTGTGCCAGAAAGCTTCCCCTCACATACATGCCCTAGTTTGGCGAGGGCTGAGTCAGATTGGAGGTATTTGTTAAATTATTTAGACTTCTGATTGAATACTTTGTTTGACACCATGTTATTGGAATGCAGCACACATGTTTGGCTACTGCATTGTACTCAGGTCTGTGAAACACAACTGGCAGAGGAATTAATGATAACTCTGAACCAGTCATCCAATAGAAGCGGCCTGTGTTTTTAAAATGAGAATTTCAGTAAATTACAAGAAAACATTACCAAAAGAATAGGATCAGTTTTATGCAGCCTAAAAATACATTGCAGATTATTCTCTTGTGGTGGGGAAGCATTGCAAAAGAGTTGTTAAACTCTTAAAAATTTGTTAAGATTTAGGACCATTGAAAAGTTGCAGGAAGGATCTAGGAAAAGGGATTTTGGGAGCAGAGGAGAGCGGTCACTCCAACAAGCTTTTTCCTTTTCTCCTTCTATGTCTTTGTGACAGGTCTGCTCACAGTTTGTTAGCACTAGCATCTGTGTTTCATAGGAAAGGGGGTTTGAAACATGGTGTTTCCTTTTCCCACTCTGAAAATGACCCCAAACTAATCTCTTACTCATTTCATGCAATTGTTTTGGAATTTGGAAAACCCCACAGACACAGTGTACAAAGCTCTATGAACATCTGGAGACTTGGCCAGTTCTGCACAGCTCCGATTTTCTTTTAATCGGTAGAAATTCCTTCACTGATTGTGTGCCTAAGGTAAATTATGTCCTTTTGAAGCTGCTCACATGCATGCCGGCTCAGCTTTCAGCTTGGGTGAGGACCAGGAATGGACCAAAAGCTCAGTTCCACCTCCCTGATGAGACACATCACAGGCTGTGAAGATTTTACCCCTTGTGAGGGTGGTCGGTGGTGAGGTATCTGGTCCTTGGGCCCCTTTCCTTGCTCCAGCCTCTCTCTTGCTCCATCCAGCACAGCTTTGGCATTTGCTAGGTTTGCTTTGCTCTCAGCTGCTCTGTTAGGCTATTTTAGTATCCCTCAGTTACATTTGCTGCATTACATGGGCCAGGATTCATCTTCAACCAGTCTGTCTGACTTTTTTTTCCCTCCCCCAGTAGTTGCTAAAGTCCATATCTTTAGCAAAACCAAAGTGTCTGACAAAAAGAGACATCTCTTCCTTCCTTAGATCCCAAAGTACTCACAGCAGCTGGAGCTTTCATTAGACCCTGGGCTTTTAAAACAGATTTTACATACTCCTGTCTCTATCAACAGCTCTATCCCATTGCATGCAGATTTCCATTTCTGCTCCAGAGGCAAAACCAACTTACTGACTAAAGCCCAGTTATCTATAAATCATATGCTTCACCTGAGCTGTATTTCTTCACAGGGAATTTTTACAGACCAGATTTTTAGGGCTTTTTTACAGATTTATTGCATATATTACAAAATTTCTAGACATGATTACATCTCAACAGTTAACTCATTCACTACTTTGAGCACTCTTGGTCAAATTCTACATGCCCCTTTTTGAAAGTAACCTTTTCCCCAATTTTTGTCTACGAAAATGGCCACACGAGGTTTGGTGGGTCCCAGTGCTGAGAAAGTTGGGGGCGCCCTGGGTGGGTGATGGCAGAGCCTGGCATTCAGGGCCAATCCCATCACCCAGCCAAGGGCACTGGGCCATGGAGAGGTAGGGAGAGCTCTTGGAAGTGGGCAGGGATGGTCAGGACTGGCAGTGCCCTCAGGTCTGTAAAAGTAAATGTGTTGTAAACCAAACAGATTTGGCTGTAGCAAGTCCTTGTCTTATCCATGGTGAGGGTTTCTGTGCATTTCACAAATCCTGCTCTCTTTTCAATAAGCAAAGACTTGTTCTGTTACCCAAACCTTGACACAAGATTGGGGGGGGGGGGGGGGGGG
>VZUI01043824.1:0-36897 GCA_013401135.1 Cettia cetti | reverse complement strand
GGGGGGGGATATCTATACTAAAAGCTTTATATTCAAAGACTTTTTGGAAAAGCTGATGAATTTTCATTGCATGTATATGATGCTTTGCTCTTTCTTACCTTGTTTTTAGTTGCCATTTTTCCACAGTGGTATCATTGAACTGAGTGATTTTAGCTTTTGCATGCTTGACAGGTTTATTGCACAAAAGCTTTTTTCACTCTCTGGAGGAGTTTTCTTTTCCCACCTGATGGCACTGAAGTAGGTTATCTGCATTACCCACAGCACTACTGTCCCTTCTGTAAGGCATGTGGATTGATTTCAGTCAAAGAATTAAATGATATATTCAGTTAATTCAATCTTATTGATTAAAAGGAGACTAAATTAACATTCTCTACTCATCAAAATGAGGCAGTGTGTTTCTTTATTCATGGCTCAAGGCCTCATTTCATCCAGTATTATCTGTAAAATCTGCTCTCAGATTGTTCCCCTTGGTGTCTTTGTCCATGGCAGACATAATTTTTGAGCAGGCTTGCTTATGGTCTATATTTCTGATGAGAACTTCTGTTTCTTTAAACTTACTCCAAAAGAGGAGTTTTACCCCTACTTTGGGGCTGTTGTTTTACTTGTTAGCTCATGTCAGGTTTTAGCTAACCAAATTTTTGTAGACAGGATGTTGGGCATCGACAAATGTTTCTGTAATTGGTGACAGTGTACAGGTAGACTGCTGGCACAGACCACAAATTTCTACCACCAGTTATGAGGAATGCCCATTTCTTATTTGGGATGTACAGATCCAGAACTGTTACTGTGGAGCTGGATTGCCATATGACAGCACATTTAGCACTACTAGCTTAGGGTTTGGTGAAGACCATTAAGTAGGTGTGGGTATACTCAGTTTCTGAGCAGAACCTCCACCTGAGAGATTCTAAGTTTTAATTTCCACATAAGAAAATGTTCTCTATTATAGGATTTCAATATATGATTTCCTGGGCTCCAGACCTTTTCCCAATGTCACAGAGCCACCTCCTCATTCAACATCTGGCAGCACACATATGAAGACAGACAGCTGTCTAACTCTGCACGTTTTTACCCATTTCCTGAATTCTACTCAGCCCCTTTGCAGAGCCTGTCTCTTCAGTGCTTGCAATCTTTTGTCTGCCTCTTCCCTCCATCCTTCGTATCATAAAGTGACCTGCTTCCTTCTGGGCCCCTCAGGCAGCACCACTGCTCATGGTGGCAGCCTATTCCTTTTGTGCAGCTCAGTCCTGGTGTTCTGAGATTCATTGACCCTTCATCTCATTTAAGATTGCTGCTGCACTTTGTTCTCACCAGCATCATTTAATCCAGTTGGTATTCTCTTACAATCTTACTTGCAACTTATTCATTTAAATTGTTTATCAGCTTGAAATATAATTTTTACAGAAGATGCCAACAAAGAGAGGGTTGTATTGTAAAAGAGTATTGGTTTGTCACATAAAGATACCCACTGGAAGAAAAACAGTGAAGTGACAGACAAAAACTATCAAAAAGCTTGGAATCAGTTAAGGGATAAAGACAATAGTAAAGTGTAAGAAAAGCATAAAAAGAAATGAAAGCTTCTGTCATCTTCTGAACCAAATTATGAACACATTTTCCTTGCCTTCACCCAGGAGGAAGCCTGTATGAAAGCAAGTGTGTGAAGGCAACTTGTAGCTGCAAACCCTGAAGTCACAGTTTATAACATGTTCATTTATCAGGTAGTCAGACCTGTGCAGAGAGGTGCTGAGATCTCAGCACCTTTCTGCAGGTCACTGCACGCAGAGCAGGGCCCAGAGGAGAGCCCATGAGGACATCTTTTGCTGCCTCAGTGCCATGTACGCCAGGTTAGTTCAAAACACTTTCCCTAGTGGTTTAAACTAGGTCATCCTTGTTCTGCTGAGGCAAACAAGCAACACCCACACTTTCCTTCCCACTGGAAGGAAAAATCTTCAGTAAAAGGGCATCAAAGCCCAGCAAGAGCCAGTCATACCTTAAGTAATTGGCATTGTTCAGCCAGCAAATATAAATCAAAGGCTGCCTTCTCACTTGTGGTGTGAGGCCAGTTTAAGCCATACTTATGCTCTCTCCCCACTGTTTATTACTTCCTCAGCTGTGACGTGTGAAGGGTGAGCCTACCTGAGTGCTGTAGCTTGGCACCTTACAAATTATTTTCCAGGTATTTCCCACTTCTCATGCTTGGATTCCTGTAGGGGACCAGTTCCAGACTATTGCAATTATGTGCCCTTTGTGGAAAATTAAGCTAAATTATATGCTCCAGAAGATAAGGATCAGGATACAGGACGAGATTAGTGCTTGCCTTAAATGCAACTTTTAAAGTGCACCTAGGATGGGCAATGGGCCCCCAGCACGATATTTCACTCTAGAGATGAGCTCTTGCTTTCTTGTATAGCTTACTTGTGTAGCATAGCTGTTTTATCTCTGTGGATTGATGCAGCAAATGGGGAATGAAACAACTGATCCAAACTTTTCTTTTGGTTTGGGTTCTGGTTTTGTGTTTGTTTTCTTAAAACCAAAACTTGTTAGAAAAAGTTTTGATTCTGACCAATTACCTGAGCAGGTTCATACAAATACCTTGCAAACAAATACTGTTGCAACATGGAGAAGTGCAGGAACAAGGGTGCTCTGTCTGCATTGCTGCTAGCATTTGTTCCTTGGACCAGGTCACAGCTTCAAAGAGCCAAGAGGGACAACCTTCACAGTCTCTTGTGCTTCAGAGAAAGTTTATCCGTTTCACATATTTAAGGCTTTATCAGCCTGAGGGATAATTGATACCTTCCGTCAGTGCTCTTCTGTTAAAAGTTTCTTTCCATGTGTCTGCTATGGTAAAAAATATTCTTCCCCTTTGCCCCTAGATTCCTTCCTGTGCTTGAAATCAAGAAATCCCATCATAGCACAGGAGAGCTAAATATTCATTTCAAAGGAGACAGAGTTTCCCACAAAGTCTGTGAGGGCTTAAATGACAACCACACAGTCTTAGTGAGACACTCAGAATAGTAAGAACATACACATTATAGAAGAGAATGCTCTCTAGAAGTTTGTTAAAAACAGTATTTAGTAATACAAAAATGAAATGTGATGATTATATATTTTCATAATCACATTTGCAACTTAATGATTCTTGTCTGAAATTATCTCAAAGTCTTCTCTGGTTTTGCACTAATGTGGTAGGTTCAATTTTGGTAGCTAAATTGTTGCCCAAATACACTTGTTTTGCTTTAGTATAGTATTGTGCATAATTTTAGGATATATTTAGTCAAACTATAACTATATAGGTTTGCCTATTTACTTAATGTGTTCAAGTGAATAAACGTGCCATTTCTTTGTTATAAACAAAAGCAAAGTTCCTGGCTTACATCAGTCTGTTGTCCCAGAATAGAATCAAAGGCTGCTGAGGTAGCTTAGGTCCCTGTTTAGAAATAGGAAAACCTTTGTTTTGTGTACACAGGCACTGAGCACTCCAGTGTGAGATGTTAGAGGAAGTTGGGGGTTAGCAAGCCGAGTGCTAGCTGCATTCTTGGCATGCAGTCTGCCTGTAGCAGTATTTGGTGTTTCTGTTTACTTGCCATATATGAGAATTAGTAGACTGGAAAGACACGGTAGTCATGTTTAGTACCAGGCTGGTTAAAGGATATATGAGACTTCATCTTCTATTTCCCTTGATTCTTATCCCAACTGTTTTACCATTTGCCAGTCCCCTAACACCCATAAAACTGTAGCAATGCAATTCTTTTCTTAGTCAATGAATTACAGGATTTGCACAGGATGCAGCAGCAAGCTGTAAACAAAAAATGAAGTAGAAAACAATTCCATAAATACAGTTGTTAACATTTAAGTAACAAACAAGATAGCAAACATGGTATTTTTCAACATCCTGACTGTATCAAACCTTCTAATACCAATGGGCTTTCAACCAGAAATTGGGAAATAACTTGCATTTGGACCCTTGCAAATTTTTGTCTTAAAACACCAAACACCTGTGTGTGTGCAGTACCAGAACTTTGTTCCTTTTTTGTCTTTTCTACCCAGTTGCTACAAATAGGATAAAGTGGAATATATTGACCAGTGAACCCTTTCTTCCACCTTCCCCCCACAATTGGTTCAGAATTCCACAACTGGAAAGATTTTTTTCTTTGTATTTGTGGGCAGAAGTTTGACTACAACATTGTGGTGTATGTGGGATCTGCCCTTCAGTTACGTTGGTAATTTTTTTCCATTGGAAAACTACTGAATTTTTGCTAGAGGATTTTTTTTTTCTCAGAAGCTTTCTAAACCCTTTTAGAAGCCCTGCAATACAGCTAACCCCTTCTGCATCTAGCACAAATTCTCCTTCAAGTTTAAAGTCTTCAAAAGCACGGGTAAATCTCTCCAGAGAGAAAGTCAAGACTGATATATACAATCCCAACAGAATCAAGTCAGATGGAGGGAAATCACCTGGAGGGTGAGCAGAATAGTGCCATTCCTCCCTGTCACAATTATCAGTGTAAAAACTGCAGAAGATCAACCCCTTACTCTGTGTGTAAGTAAAACTCTGCAGCCAATGCTCATCTACTGAATACTCATCCGGCAGAAGGAGTCTGCATAGGCTGGAGAGAGAATCTTTAAATTCCAATCTATACTAAATTTCTTGATGGCAACAAATCTGAAGGATTTTTTGTCCTGACTAAAAATAAAAATGTCTGGCTGAATTCAGGGCAGCCTTTGCTAATGACTGACCTGAATAAGCTTTACTAGTTGAAAGAGACAAGTAGATCAACTTTGTAGGTACATTTAGTGAATCAACTTTTGCCTAGAAGCACTAGGAGAAGGTTTCCTCTTATCTTCAAAAAAAAAAATAGGTGAATCTCTTCTCAGGGAAAAAGTCAACATTAAAAAATAAACATCAAAAGATGGAGCTGGGTTTTGTTAAGAACCAAATGTGCCAAATGTGTGCTAAATTAGGGTTGTATGTTTTGCTCTTTATTAATGGCATCCTCAGAGGATACTGACTCATTGAATGACGGAAGTGCTTGCGGCTTGGGACCCATCCTGAGCCACTCGTCCTAGAACTAGGGGAGCTCTTCCCCTCTCTCAATGTAAGGAAGCTTCCAGATTTAATTGTCATGTGCTTCAATACCAAGAAATAGGGGCAGCAGAGCACTCAAGTAGGGCTCCCTGAAATGGAACAAGTTACCATCTTGTGAGGTTATCCAACCACTAGGGAGGTTTTCTAGCAGGGAACAATCAGGATTTTGTCAGCCTTTGAGTACTGTTCTTTTTCCACTCAGTCAGACCAGTGATTGGTTTTGCAAGTGACCCATTCACCCTGTCCCAGAAAGAAGGGCTTTGCCAGCTATGAACACAGACCACAACCATGGTCCGAGGAAGAGAGTAAAAAAAGCCACTCAGGTTGATTTGTTCTCATTCATTTTGGCTGCCTTCAGAGCCTCTCTCTGATGAAAATTCCTGTGTCTCCTCTTTGCACAACTCTAACAGACTTTCAGTTCTTTTTCTGTTGTTCCCAGGAGGTGATAGATTAAAGGGCTGCACGTCTTACTCAGCACTCTGTTTATACTTAGGTGTTTTAGCCTGATTAGAAATTCAACTCTTCCTGTTACTCAGGTGTCAGGATTACTGCTGTAGAAAACATCTGCTTTTAGGGAGAAGAGATAAATAATTCAAACGTCATACTGGAAGTCACCTTCTTCTTGCCCTGTACTAGATGTTTTCTAGGACCTTCTAGCAGTCATAATCATTCTGATGTCTCTGTGGTGATGGCACTGTTGAAGGTAGTAGAAATTGTAAGGCCTGCTTTGCCTTCATGCTGCAGGCATGTAAGAAATGGACCTTCCCAGTGGTAAGATGGTAAAGGATTATCATTGTCAGTACACTTCAGTAAGAATTGCAGGACTGTCATTGTATGTTTTCCTAACACTGGGCCTGACTGCAGCAAGGTGGCAATGCATAACTATTCCCACAGAAAAAGTATGAATTTTTAATTTACAGTAATTATTTTTAGTAGTCTATGTGTTTTATAAAAGGACCCCAGCTGAAGAAATTTTAAAACCAACAAGGTTTCCATATTTAGATGTAAAGTGCTAATGCAGTTTGAAAAGTCTGGGCAGGGTTCTGTTGAGCAAGTTAGTTACGCATGCAGTGAAAAGATGCCCTCAAGATGCTCACAAAGCTAGGAACCTGCTGAAGCGCTCCTAGGGTTTTCTTCTCATTACTCTCTTATTCACCTCAGCCTGTTTGTTTCCTTTGCTACCAGGTACCTTTTGTTTCCAAATTATTGCCATGTGAGTGGGCTTTTGGAACTGCCTGGAGCTCTGGCTAAGGCACAGACTCATGCACTGCTGTGCATGAGTGGCAGGAGTCAGCAGTACACAGACTCCCTTCATGCTGCATGTCAGGGCTGCTGTGATGTCTCTGCTGCCTGAAAATGAGCTTGTGCTTCAGCCGTCACTGAACTGCACCAGGGACAGCACTCTTCCTAAAGTGGTCCTTAAAACACAGAGCCACGGTGCAGCAATAAAACCCAGGAACATGAAGTGATGTGTGAGCTGCTTTAAATATTGATTTTCAAATCCTTCCTGTTTTAAACATTTAAAGTTGATAACAATGTTTATGAAATACGTCCAATGTTATTTTTATCTATATGCAAGTTACTTCCATGGTTTATTGGAATGTGCTGGGATTTGCAGACAAGTAACATACAAGTAGTTGGACTGCACTCTCAACAGTGATGCAGTGGGAAAGCAGCTCCAGTTTCAATTGAGTAAATGTTTCTCAGGCCTCAATCTGCAGCTGCCCACTACCACATGCTGCTGCATGGACAGGGCAAATCTGTAAGTCTTCCACCTGTGACTACACCATGCCAGAATTCCATGCTGCAAACTGTAAGCCCTGAAAAGGAAGGCTTTGTGCTACATTTTGGGATCCTGTGGGTATTCTGGTGTTCTTTCTGCACTTGTCTGAGCTCTGGGAGCTGTGCCTCACCTGTGCAGTTTGGCAGTGCAGTGCTACTGCAAAGCGTGATACAGTGTTGGCAAGCAAGAGATTGGGTCTGTCTGTAAGAGCACAGGTTTGATGTGAGATTTCCCAGTTCATACACATCAAGATGGTTTCTAATTTAGATGCCTCTACTGCTTTAAAACTGTCAGTCAAAATGGGTTTCTTTTTGGCTTTGGGGGAGTGAGAGGGTGTTTTTCTGGGTGACCTTAACTTACCCAAGACCATACAATGGGTGGCATGATCAGGACAGTCACAGTGACCACTTCTTGCTCTGTAGTCCTCCCCCAACATCTTTTGTCCAAAATACATCAGATCTATTCATGAGGTTTTCTTCTTCCAGTCTTACACTATTCCTAAAAAATTCACAAAGGCAGAATTGAGATTCCAAAAAATAATGCCAGCAGGAAACAGAATGGAGGCCGAAGCATTCCCATCTAGAGAAACAGGCCAACAAAGAGAATATTGTTTTCATTTTGTGGACGTTTATTGTCAAATTGCTTTGACCTCAGCCTTAGACTCATCTATATGTTTCCCAGTAGCAAAATTTGAAATGCTGACAGAACGCCATCAGTGCTCCTGGTACAGTAATCTCATGACATCTTTTGCGGTCAGTCTTTATGCTCACCATGATAAAACAGCAGCCAAAAAGGGCACATTATGGTTAATTACCTTCACTCAAACTTGGATGCTATGTAATGGACAAATAAAAATTAGCAAACGTTTTCTTGACTCAGCTGCTGGCAGTTTCCATCTTTTGAAATCTTTCAAAATAAAAGTATTTATGAAGCTTTTTCAGTTAACCAGATGCAATCCAGCTTCCAAATATAATCCTGTTTTTGCCTGGAAGCCTGCCACGAAGGGTCAGCACCAGTACTGAATATTCCTGACAGCAGCACATAAGCACATAGGTAGCTTGTGAAACAGCTGGTGTCTCTTTAGCTGTGCTAAAGCTGTGCTTGGTCGGGAATATCACAGTCCACAGGGATGCCAATGAGGATGAGGTCTGCAAGCACGAATCTAATTAGTGACAGTCGAATAACATCAGATCTTTAAAGTCTGCAAGTAAAAGCTTTATATAAAACCTGCAAACAGTCTCTGTTTCTGCAGAAGCAGAGTGAAATGAAGAAAATACTGCCAATATGGAAATTCTGAAACAGCCCTTAGATATTCACATCTCAAAACTGGTACCACCATGCTCTTACCTAATGGTGTGGAGTCCAAATAATTCTGAAGATAAGCTATGTTTTGAAAAATCTTTGAAAACCACTAGTTTTAGGAACTTTAGTTATACAGTGATGGAAAATCTGCACTTCAAGCTGATTCCTAGGCTGAAAGTTATGCAATGAGAAGGGGGGGGGGGGGGGGGGGTTGGTTAGTCTGAATACATGTAGTAATCTAATTTTATTTAAACAGAATGATGATGAGGTACATTTTAGGCCTAGTTTTCTTTCACTTACTCTCCTTTTCCCTGATGAAAAATTCCTTCAGTAAAAGAAGTCGTAAAAATAAAAGACAGAAAGAAACAGGATTCAGTTTATTGAAGATAAAAGTGAGATTGGGTGAAATACCACTGTACAGAGAAGTCGCAAGATGAACCTCATATAAAATTCCGTGGTAGTTCATAGTCTTATGACATATCTAATGGCAATTTCCTGGTGGATGGGGCAGAATGGACATAGCTCTTTGCATAGGACAGCTTGACAGATAAGCTATCAGACTTTCATTACAGAGAAGAGTTTTTTGTTTTTTTTCATTTCTTCTGGATGTATTACAGTAGTTATTAAGGTCAATAAAGCACACCATCGAGTCCAGGGAAGATGACAAGAGATACAGCAAACAAGCTATTATTGATCTGTCTCAAGGACAACAAAATACCCACTGACCCATTCCCAGATCAGATATTTACTGCTTTTCCTTATTGCTAGATGACAACTAGCTTTATGTTTGTTGTATATAAATACTCTAGTTTGCTGGAACACATGTGTCATGGCTTAGAATCCCACGGTGTACAGAGGAAGGGCATTGATATATACAATGAGATAAACAGACACAGATCTGAAAAAGAAGTTGAAGATTGTCTTTTCTAGCACAAATGGTCTTTTTAAAAGATACCATCAAAGGAATGCACTGGGCATGAAGGTTTACATGTGCATCTAACATCTAAATACATAGCTTCCTCTTCTTCATATATTATTAAAATTAATGAATGCCAGTACCTTGTCCAATTATAAACAATATAAAGCTTTCTGAAAAAGCTCAGATCAGGTGATACTGGAAAGGTTAGGTAAATCTAATAGCTAGCAAGGGTTAAATAAACCTAATAGCTAGCAGATATAACCCGGAATTCAGAGCTGCAAAAAGCCAGGACTTGCAGAATTTGGCACTAGAAAGCAGATTGTACAGGTGCAGAAATATGACAGCTGTGTGTGACTATAGCCAAGAACCAAATTAAAATTGTTCTTGAAATTCCCATGTAATTAGTGCAGGCACACTGCACATCATCAAAGTCTGTGCATCAAAGTCTGTGGTTGTGAGTCCAGGGTTTCACAGAGTGAAATAATGCTCATGACACTGGCTATGGTTTGGTGGCATTAGCAGTAATTAGGCAGTGGGGCAAGTCCCTGCAGACCAGAAGGACCCCATTTTGAAGGCTGATGTGGAAAAGTGTTTTAAAAAGCCTACAGACTCCCATTTTAAAATGGAAGCTACATCTACCTGATTTTCACCTTTCATAGTAAGCACTTACGGAGACCACGAAACAAATGGCTTGCTGGATGTATCACCTTAGTCAAAGTGGATTAGCAAAGCTTAGATGATTTCCCCATACTGACAGACCACCTTCTTCACCACCAGCTTATATGCAGATTTCTTTTAGCAGAAAGAACATAAACTGGCAGGAGGATACTACATAATTTCAGTCTATTAGTTCCTTTGAAGGGTAATTGGTCAGGGGAAAATAAATCAATACAAAAAAGCCATATTAATTTTTATCTTTGATTTTTTCAGATTAAACATAAATTCGGTGTTGAACGCATGAACAATCCCACTTAGGTTAATAGAAAATTTAAAAATGAATCATGATCCAATTTTTGTTGAACATTTGCAACAATGAAGAAAAAATTTTTCTTAAGATTCAGGGGTTTTGAAGATTCAGATTTTTTGAAAGGATGTTGTTGATGTCTGATATACAAACCCAAGATGTACTATTAAAGTAACCATCTAAAATCAAATCAGAAAATGCAATAAAAAGCTCCTACCAAAATGGTTATTATAGGGACTTCACTTTTTCTTTAATACTGTGCTAATCCTATTACTTCAAGAGAAAAATATTGGGAAAAAATGTGGAAACTGCATCTGTCAAAAAGGATCATGCACTGGCATAGACAAGGCAAACCCCCTTTAGAGTGGCCAGTGTGCCAGGCCACTGCACTAAATGCGAATTATGGTAACATTTCTAAGTGTGCATGTTGGGAAAATAATCTGTAAGCCTTCCTCAAACTTACTGACCTCAAGAACTGCAAAGATGTCTAAAATATACATGAATAGCAAAAATTATCTTCAGATCATCATAAAAACTTGTACTTAAAGCAATTTAAGTTATTCATTGTGTGCAGCTATAATCTTCAGTTTGCTATGACACTGTATGGTGTTATGCCCATGTTGAATGTCCCACATTGCTCTAATATAATTTACATCATGTCTAATTGAGCATAATGCATGCATTTTTATCAAGATTGGAGACCTATTGTGCTTTTTGAGCTGCCTAACCCTAACAGTGTATCCATATCACTAAAATGAAACATGTCTATGTGACCGGCATGTACACCTGAATTCTGCATGTGAGTTTGTCAGTGATTTTCCTCTTGACCTTGAGCAACTCACTGAAAGGTCTACTGGCCCACTGCCAGGCACACTTGACTCCTGTGGGGCTTAGCAAACTTGTGAAAGGATTAGGCCTTCAATGCTGTGTCCCTGCATTCATTTATGTATTTGGATCCTCAAAGGAAAGGTTACCTTGTATGCAAAGCTGTCTCTGACAGACCTGTAAGACCTAAAGTTTTAGCAGATGCTCTTTTCCTTCAACTCATCCTAAGCAACGAAAGGCAGAGAAAAAAAACTTCCTTCACCAACAGGCCCTAATCCTTTATTGAATCATCTTGACAGAACAAGTTTCCCGAGGCAGCTGTTTTCTGCAGCACTGGCCCCTCATCTGTGCTGAGAACAGCTGTGGAACTATTGCATGGAAAAAGAGCAGGAGAATTATCTTTGAGACCTTTCACTTTAGGACATAGTTCTGTTTGCAATTTTAAAGTCCTGGAGCTTACGTACATACAGATGCCATATCCAAATGAACAAACAACGATCCTGCAGGGCGAAGCACGGAGCAGACAGGAAATGCCTTAAGGTAACCTCAGCAACCTTAATTTTCTCCATTTGTGCAGGCTTTAATTTTGTCATCACACGGTAACGATTCTCCTTCTGCAGACTTCTCTGCCAGATGTTCAGAGCACCACCAGCAACCACCAAGTTTAGGGTATCTAGGTGATCTGTGCTGGGGGAAAAAAAAAAAAAAGGGTGAAGCCCACATAGAAATTCACTAATCTTTCAGCTCAAACAAAAACGCTGCAGTTCCTATGTATTCAGTTTTCTCTTGTACAAAAATTGGGGAAAAATGAGAGAAAGAAAGTGAAAAAAACTGCACGTAAAGTCCATCTTACATATAAATGATATTTCTGCGATGCTGATGAGAGTTTATCTAATTCTTCCATACATCTAAAAGCATATATGTTGCTAGAAGTTTGATTTGGATCACTACCAAACTCTGTTTCTCAAGGTTTCCTGGTCATCAAATTTATTTTTCAAACAAACTTTTGTTTACATAAATGGGAAAAAAATCATTATATTACAAATTTATTTTCAGTATACCATAAAATATTTCTCAATATAAAAAATTTTCAAAGATCAAATTTCCTATAAAGTCCCTTTTGGGAGAAGCTTTCCCTGGAACTCTCACAAATGTGAAGGCAAAAAAGGAACAGTAACTGTTACACTGCTTATATAGTGGCTGTTTATAGCAAACACAGTTGCTGATTTTGTAATTTTATAGAGAGATCCCAGCTGGAAATGCAGTAAGACTGTTATCCCCACCCCCACTGGATTAGCTATGCTAGGATTTTGTGATGAGGAGACTGGCAACTGGGGTTTCCCCCTGTACTAAAACCATAAATAATAATCCTCTCCTTTCTAGCTAATGAAGCTAGTAACCAGACTAAGAAGAGCTTCTAGGACAATTGAGGAATATTTATTAACATTTATGAAACATTTATGAAATATTAGGTAGGAAAGACCCAATTGGCTATTAATTTATCCACTATAAATACTTCTGCATGAAATTACAGCAGTGAAGATGGTACGGAGTTTAAAAACAGATTACCCATATTGCTTGAATTGTAGCATTTACTGCATGCTGACTGAGTAACCAACACCCTGTTAGTTTTGTGTGAATACAAGGCCTCCACAGGTTTCAGATTCACTATTTTTCTGTTATAGTGGACCAAAGTTCTGAAGCAGAAATCAGTGTTTATCTCAAAAGGTGGGTGGAGGCTATGATCTATTATGGTTGAAGTGTGCAAAAGGATTGCATTTGAAAAATGAGTCTTGAGTATCCTCTGTAGAAAGAAAGTATAAAAGTACACTAGGAACAGTAATAAGCAAAAATGAAAAAGTGAAGTAATAATAAATAAGCATGAAATAAATTAAAGAACTTTGCAAGCTGATGTGCAGCTACTGCAATATCTGGAAAATTCCTCTGAAAAATGAGGCAAACAGATCATGGGCATCCATTAATAATTTCTCATGTTCCTTCTGGTGTCACTTATCTCTTGCAACAGACCTTCTTAAAATTTAGCATGTTAACCTCAAAATGAAAATCAGGTTATTAATCAGAGTTTGAAAAGTATTAATGACAATCCTTTTTTGTTATTTTTTCTTCCATTTCAACAGGATGCAAAGCCTTTTGCACCCAAGGGCACATATAATCTTCCTGCTTTGAAATAAGAATTTTAGTGTGGAGTTTAACGTCAGCTGAAAATGTCAGTCCAGTTCAAAGATATTCTATCTATGTAATAAAAGCAATAGAACAGGGGCTGCAGGTTTGTGGTATTGGTTTCTAAGTTTTCCAGTAACACAGGAAGGATGAAGGACTTTCTCAACTCTCTGATTCTACTTTTTCTCCCTTGGTATTATGCTATGGGCTGGCATGAGAAGCTGATACGAGGGGCTCACAGATTGGAAGGGAGTGAAAAAAGCCTCTTTTCTTGTCAAGTTTCCCTAGGGTGGGTCTGGCATTGCTCACAGTGCTTTTCCTGCCCTACAACCTCAGGAGTGGGGTTGTTGCAGGTGCCCACAGACCACATTTCCTCCCCAGGCTTGGCTTTCCTGCCAGTACTTCTGGTACTTCCTGTTAAGTGGAAAGAAGTGCTAGAGGATTGGCATTAAACCCAAAAAATCAAGCAGCCATCAGATTGTACCCAGTCACCTGAAAGCTCACCTACCCTACTGCTGAGGTCTGCTCAGGAAGATGCAGAGAGTTGGATCCAGTTGACTCAATCCATGTCCAGGAGCAGGATGAGGTTGGGGGAAGTTGAGCATCTTCCACTTGCCCCAACCCCAGCTCTTCTCCCAGGCACTGGTGAGAAGGGAACCTCCTATGGCAATGTGAAAAAAATGCACATTTGAGACAAGGGTACAACCAAGGCATATTGTAACCAAAAGCTTTAAAATAGAGATTCACTTCAACAGTTCTGTTCGGCAGATTAGAACCTTGCAAGAAGCTTCAAAATTTTTATTTGGACAAATTGTTTTTTTCTAAAATATTCACTAAAGAAAAAAGTATTGCTAAAGAAAAAAGAAAGGTATTTAATTATATGTTCAGTCCAGAATAAAGTATTGCTGGAAATGAGGAAGGCATGCCAGAAGAATGAACAGTTTGGTGGTTAAGGCAGCTCATCTGCTGTGTGGGATAATAAAGTACAGATCCCGCTTGAAATTAGGGAATGTGATTTCCTTGCTATTAATTTAATTGTTTTCTTCTTCGTGCCAGGAGCAAATTTAAATTCACTTTTGGGAGGTCAAAATTCACTTCATGTTCTTGCAATTGCTCTGAATTATTTATAGTGCATAATTTTAGCAAAAAACACTAGGAAAAGAAGCTGGTTTGGGGGGTTAATCTACATTTATATTAGCTAACCAGCTCTGGACTTGATCTGCTTGGAAATAGATCAATTCAAAATCATGAGAGATTATTTTCTAACAATTAATAATTCTGCCTACATTTTTCTAGGGCTATCAGGCTTGAATAATATTCACCAGATACCAAATGGCAAAGAAGAACATGGGAAAGTGAGTTACACTCACCATCAAATTTACATCCATATGCATAACCAGCATTTGTGTTTCTGCATTCTTCTCATTTCCCCATGAGAATGCAGTAATCCTACTATTCCCATTCAGGTAAACACGTTTTTTTCTTTCTTTCTTTATTGTGAACATAACAACAGGATTTGGCCCATAGGGAAATAAAACTGTAGAAATAATTTAGATATTTTATGCTTGATATGATTAATGTATTTTGATAAATGGTTTTGATAGAGCTTCCATCTCCTCTGCTCTTTCAGCTTCTTGATCTGAGCTTGTTCTCTAGGTCAGCAGTTGAAGTCATGAACATTTTGCAGTCTCCATTATCCTTGGTGTTACAGTTGCTTGTCATTATTTTCATACCTCTTGTATTTCCTACAGGCTTGTCCAAATTTAAATTAAAGCTTAATGGTAATATAAGGCACTTTTGTTGGTTTACAACTAACATACTGGAGTACTGCTTGTAAAAATAAGGTGATTTTCAGAGGTATGATATGCATATCCCAGAGTTTTTCAGAACAGCTTTGCTACAAATCCTCCCTAAAATCAGTTACGATTTTAAACTAAGTGTAACATAATGGCTTGAAGGCAGGAACTAAAAGGGCCAGGACTCATCCCCATTTCCCCAAGCCCCACTGGCAACACCAGGAATTAAATACCCATGGTGGCCCAGTGAGCTCATCTCTGTGAGCAGCTCACTAAATATCTGCCTGTGCATACTGCAAGAATGAATTCTGAGCTGTGGGAAACTGTGTGAGCTCATCCCTGGGGCACTTTGTCTGGGCTAATTTATGTGGGCTTCCCGGTGCCTAACATCAGTTCACTTATCTCAACATCTCTAGCCATATATCTGGAAAAAAAAAATCTTTTTCATTCAAAATAATTTTAATTCAAACCCCTTTTAATTCAAAACCAAGTTTGGCATGAGCTTGGATAGAGCTGATGAGTTCAAGGAGATTTAGAATTTTTATTTTCATTTTGTAGAACTTACTGAAACCCATTCATATGCCCAGTTAACTGGAACTTTATAGCAATTTTGGAAATAAAGTCCTCATGGATAAGAACCTACAGAGTC
The DNA here is from genome assembly GCA_013401135.1 of Cettia cetti. Classification (NCBI taxonomy): domain Eukaryota; kingdom Metazoa; phylum Chordata; class Aves; order Passeriformes; family Sylviidae; genus Cettia; species Cettia cetti. The sequence goes on along the minus strand of VZUI01043824.1, from coordinate 21,398 downwards.
TAATGTTTGTAATTTTCTATGGTATCTTCTTTGCAAGGATCTTAAGGCCCTTCCTAATATTAAATGTGCTTTAACACTCCACATGCAATTTCCACTTTAAGGAAACAGTGACACACAAAGAGGTTTAGTAATTTGCCAAAAAGGGACACGTAACCTAGACATCCTGGACTCATGCCTTAGTCAGAAAACAATTCTATTGGGATTAGGTATTCAGCCTTTCCTGTTAAAATTATCTATTTAATGGGATTATAAAATGAGAGACTTAATATTCCAGTAAGAACTGTAAAATGGCTATAGTTTCTAATACTTGGGAAAGTACCTGGATTGTGATACCATGTGAAGGAAAGAACATCACCCACCAGTATTTTGCCATTCACAAAAAGAAATTTAGTTTTTGTAAATAGTGAACAGAAGAACAATAACTAAAAAGAAAAATCACAAATGTTAATCACCAGGAAACCAGGAGAGTTCAGTGAACCCATCTCCCAAAATTTAAGCTGTCATAACAATGTATTGTTTTTAAAAGATAAGTTGAATTTTCAAATATGCACATGCCAGATAAATAAGTATTAATAGAAAATGATGCATCATGAAACATTAATAATATTTATAGCAATGGTGCACATGTAAGTTTGAAGTGAAAAGAAAGCTTGCTCAAAACCTAGAATATTATTTAAGAAAACAACAAGTAGCAAACCCAGTCCATAAAATAAGAAAGATTTTCTTATGTAATTTCGGAGTCCATTTTTCAAAGAAGATTTGAAGGCAACAGCAGCTCAAAATACAGCTTGGCAATGTCTAGGAAGATATCTCTTCTATTACTGTGTCATTAATAATGTAAAACTATCCTGAGCTGCGCAAAATATTATTATTCTGATAAGGTAAATAAACATCACTGATAATATTGATTATTCTGTCTTGCATGAAGTAATTTATGAATAGATTAACAATTAAACTAGCTCTGACTTCTCCCTCTGGAAAACCTCTCTATTTCTCAGTTTTCTTTGGCAGTGACTTACTAGGCATTTTATTATCTTTTGGCATAAGTGAAATTATTCTGAACATAGCCTTTCTACAATTACTTTTCACATTTACCAAGTTGTTACCATATTATTGCTTTCTGATACCACCATATCCTTCTTTTAATGTTATACTGTGCCATTTCCTGCATATCCTTGTCTGGGTACACCTTACAGGAAAGTGATATGGTAAAAGGTGGAAAGCTGCCAGTGTGATCCTCTGCTGGTTCTCCCTGTCAGCAGGTCCAGGACAAGCACATCTCTTTCTCTTAAGCTCTTCTTCTTCTCAGCTGGTCCTGTGAGTCTTTGGCGATTTTTATACCACGCCATCGTTCACAGCCACTATAGATGATGAGGAATTCTCCAACCAAACTGACAGAAGATACCAATGATTAAGAAAAGGTTGTGGGAATGTGTTAATATCAATGGAAATTTCATTTGGGGGGATTTTTGATCCAAATTATATACATTAAAGTAGCCAATAAACCAGGTTAAGGTTTAAATTACTCCTTGGTCTGATTCAGCTCCACAGTACAGACACCAGACTACAGGTGAATGCTGAGCAGATGTCCTAGTCTCTGCTGCTGGAATGGTCCTCTTCTTGTGGTTTTCATTATGTTCTGTGGAGCAAGGGCCTTAGTTTGAATCTTAGTTCCCACTGCCCCAAGTTACAGACCTCATCGCTGGGCTTTCCAAAATATTTAATGATTAACACTGAAAAGCTTCAAATGGGAGAAATAGAAATATCCTGCCCAATCCACTCTTTCCAAGAACAGTCACTTTGAGAAGGTAAACATATTCTGGTAGAAATGAAGACACCGGAACAAGGAGTTACCCTAAGTGGCCTAGGGGATCACCCAGACACATTAGTTATTCTGAGACAACTTCCTTCATCATCTTGGTGGACTTCAAACAGTTTTTAAGACACAAATTAATGTGGTATAGGTAAAACATTCCCACCCAGTTCTAGCCCTATGGCTATATGGAGTCGCACCAAAAGCTCATCTGGCTCCCAGGCTCTGAACCCAAGCAAACGCAAAGTTAGCTTAAAATCTTTTCCTGTACTGAGATTACTATAGATTGATTCTGACCCTTTATAGGTTCTCTTCTGCATCTGCAGAAAAAACTGTTCAGGTAATATTTAAACTATATGTTTAACTTGATACAGTTTTTCTTCGCCCACCTCTGCATTTGTATAGGAGCAATTCCCAGGAGTTCTGATGTCAGGTAGAGTCCTGCTGTTTTAGCCAATGATGCCATGAAAAGAAGGGCCCAGCCTGAAGAACTTCATCCTTCACATATGTCTTCCGATACCTATGACATCATTTACGTTTTGGGGTTTGGTTTTGGCTTGTTTGTTTGGGTTTTTAAAGTGGCTAAGCTGGGAGACAGTGGAAAATCAGCTACTGGTCAGAAGCACACCTTCTCTGCAGGTTTGGAAGACTTCTATGTAGAAATCTGGGCAGGAAGTAACTTATTTGGGAACTGTAATAGCTCCACAGGTTTCCTAGTCAGCTGTTGCACAGGTGGATCTTGAAAGAATTTCCTTTTAGAAATTAAATAAAACCATATGGTAGTATCTACATGCACTAAAGAACTTGAATATAAACACAGCATCCTGACTTACTTTTTATTTAGAACAGATGGTATTTATAAAGGGAATGCAAAGGAAACACTTAAGATGGGAGGTATGCAGTACAAAACAGGTGAGTCAGAAGAAAGATTTCTGTCTTGTTTTGCAAATTAAATCTCTTACTGGATAAACAAGACTATTCTCATTCTCAACAGAACAGTATCAAAAATAATATTAGGGGACTTGTTTCCAGCCCTTTGTACACGTGTCAAACAATGACTTTTTTTATTCAGAAAACATGAAAGACAGGACTTGCAGCCATGATGCAAATCATAATTGAAATGTACCGGCAAAGAGCTGCAGAGGTTGAAGGAAATATGCACCACATCCATTGAGTCTGGATCTGCTCCCTACGGTTAGTCAGCCAATTCTGCATGAACTGCTGCTGTAAACCATCAAAGGATGGGGGATGTTAACCTTCTGCAACACTGGCTGGGAATGGGAGGATAGTTAAGTCTATCTTTCACATTAACCAACACATTAAAAATTCATCTTTTAACAGAACTATGGCAATAAATCACTGGTGGTTCTTTTAGATCAGCATCACTTCTAACATTAGCTTTCTAAATGTCAAAGCACTCTCCTATTGTTTTTTAAGGATCCCAGATGGGATTACTGTATTTATGATGCAGAACTAGGGCTCCAATGGTCTATCTTCTACTACCTCTAACGCTGTTGAATTTTCTGACCTTGCCTTGGGTCATAGGGCCATGAAATAGTTAATTTGTATTTAAAAGGAACTGAAGCTTCCATGCACCTCACAATAATTGTCAGTTCTACCTCATTATGAGGAAAGAAATTATGCTTTTTGTTGCAGTACATGCAGATATTTTATACTTCATTGTGTTGAAGTTATAACCACAAACACGACGTGTTGCCCAATAACAAAAGGGAACCAGAAAATGTTTTGACAGAACAGTTCTTAATGGTTCCTTAGCAAAGATACTTTCACTTTGCAATTTTCCTTTTGCAGCAGATGTTGCAACAACTAATGAGAGCTTGTTCATTGATATAATCCAGCTTTGTATCGGGCAATTCAAACTATTAATCAAAAATATTCATTTGATCCTCAAAATCCAGGTGATGAGCTTAGCTTTCAAGAACTGATTAATAATTTAGACTCTTTTTCTCGTTTAGCTTCCTACTCCTCACATTTTTTTTTAAGTTTTCAATTTTTTTCTGTAGCAACAAAGATATGCAATACTTAATTTGAAAACATATTATAGTCTTTCATTTCCAGAAAAAAGGTAAAAACATCTATCACTTTGCCTATCCTTCATAATAAAACAGGATTAACCAAATGTTAGTAGTATAAGCTGTGTGACCTTGAGAATTTAAGTTTCGGTCAGGAAAGAGTCATGTGCTAGTAACATGTGTGCCATATGTCAGCAAGTGAACATATAGTTACCCACTCCTAAAGGATTTCATCTATGTATATTACTGAGATTTAATGGGTTAAGATTTATTTTTATAATTCAGAATATAGAAGCAATTTGTTAATTTTCCATCTTTGCAGCCATGAAATCAAGAACCCTGCTTAGCAATGAGCCCACATCTTGTTTGGTCTTTTTTGCTTATGCAGAGGCTGAAGCTCTTTGTCTTGCCCTTGATGGCCTTGCCAGTTCAAGTGGAGCTTTGGCTTTCTTAGCTCCATCTCTGCATTTCTGGGCAATACTTCTAAAGCCCTCCTTTGTAGCCTGGCCCCATTTCTGATTCCTGTATGTGGCCATTTTGCAGCTGTGCTCTGTCATGAGTCATAGAATCATTTAGTTTGGAAAGGACCTTTAAGATCAGCCAGTGCAGCTGTTAACCCAGCACTACCAAACCCACCACTAAACCTTGTCCCCAAGTGCCACATCTACACATCTTTAAATGCCTTCAGGTATGGTGACTCCAAAATTTCCCTAGGCAGTCTGTTCCAGTGCTTAGTATCACTGTATAGGCAGAGAGGATAGAACAAGGAAAGGATAGCTTCATTTTTCAAGTAATGTGAAAATCGTGAAAAAAGATGTGAAGAACGTCATGGGTTCTGCAAGGGCGAGATATACAAGAATAATCATTCCAGCATCTCATAGGGCATACTTTCCTCTCTGATGCTATCAGAGCCATACTTCCACCAGAAACCACCTCCTGAGCCAGTTTTGGGAAACAAGAACTTTCCCCCTCTAATGTTCAAGCTGAAACCCAGCTATCTCTGTCCTGCAGGGCAGGAGACTGCCCTGGTCCCTATCCCATGCAGCTTCCACAGCCAGATTCCTGCCTGCAGCTTTGTAAATCATGCCAAGAAGGGCAGCTGGCTGCCACTTGTGCTTCAAGGGCACTGTGATGACAGACTGTGATGACCGACCAGCGGTGCAAAGCTAAAATAAGTCAGATGGACAGGGAACACGGCAAACAGAGCTAGAGTCAACTCTCCTTAAACTGGTGGTGCAACCTGACCTGGTCATCCTCTCTTAAAAAGAATGCTACACAACTAGAAGGCTCAAAAACATTTCAAGGAATAAATGTTAAGACCGTTTAAGACTATTAGGGCAACATGACAAAAAAGTACTTACAATGAAGTTTTGCAGAAGGTAGATAAGAGGTTCATATTGTATGCTATTTCCTTTACTGTGGGAAATGGGAAATGTCTGACAAGATGTTCTTCTATTATACTTGACAAGGATCTGCAGTAAATTTATATTTGTGATTTTTATGCCTTTAAGGTAATGCAAGGCATGGACTGAGGGAACAGGCATTTTGTACAAAAGCTCTCCTAGGGCATGGAAGTGCATGATGGAGTTTGGCATGTGTATCCTAGAAGCAGTCTCCAGAAAAGGAAGCAGTGCTTATGAGTCAGAGCATTTCTGTGCTTGAGGTCCAAGAGGCTTCATGTTCAAGAGACAGGCTTGCTTTTCTTCCTGTCAGTGCCTCTCCAGGGGAGTTCCTTTGCTCCCACATCTGCTTCACTGCATTGTGTGGATACATCAGTTTGCCCAAGCTTTTTTTTGTGGCTCCTTGCACCTCACTTCAATGCCTGATGATGGCATTGGACTAATGCTTAGTACCAGTGGACTTGACACACAACAGTTTTAGACTTGGAATTGCTCAACTCAAAAACCAAAGAGGACACCTTCGCTGGGAATATTGCTGCAACTTTCTATGCTAGCCTGGCCAACAAGCTACAAGATGTGACCTGTGTTGAAACACGCACTCAAAAACCTATCCCAGCAATGGAACAACAAATGCTTTTTCTGCCAAGTGCAGTCCTACACTGCTCTGCTAACATGCCATACTAACCAGTTTAGAGGTAGTTCAGTCAGGTCTACATTATACTTCTCCACAGAAGTGGCTTCAACATAGACAGCCTGTCACAAAGGAGCCCTGAAAAGGCATAAATGATTTGTTCTTTTTATTCTGTCATTCAGATTTTGAGTAAGAGCTTTACATGAACAGGACTGGAGGAACAAAACACTCATAAACTTTTACAGACCTAGAGGTAAGCACATGCTCAGCATCTGGAGTTAGTGGCTTATGGTCTTCCCAATAATTCTCTGGTATAAATGGCATTTGAGTAAACTTTCCTATCAAAAAGACAACTCACCTATGCTATCAACAGTTGGTAAATGATTCATAGGATCTGTATCCAATAACTAGATGAGAAAAAATGCTGGAGTATATTCTGCTGTTGACATGTCAAAAGTAATGGTGTATCTGAAAAACTTCTTGTCAGTTTTAGTAAAACAAGTGCTCTAGTGAGTAATTTTAACCTTAACTTCCTAATGCAAGCACAAATTACAGTTTATAGAAACTTAACAAAATTTTACCATTTTACAAAATACATGGTTAAGAACACACTTCCCTCACCCTTAGGTCATGATGTACTTTGACCTCTAAAGGCTTCAAAGGAAAAACTAAAAAAATTGCCATCATTAGTAGTTCCAATATGAAACTTGAGCAAATATGATTTATCACTGTTGAAAAGGACGAAGTCATACTGAGACATAACTATAGGGAAGCACTGGTTCTTCTTTTACTTCCTTGGCATTATGTTAATAAATGTCTTCCTTAACCTCACTGACTTCAAGTTTGGAGGTAAAGTTCATATATATATTTAATTTAGCATTATGAAAGTCCTTAGAAAAGACCTGTACTTCAGGACTAAAAATCAGATAAGACAACTATTAAAAAAAGACTAAACTGTTGTGGCAAACTTGGAAAAAACCTCAGAATATTTATTTAAGCTAATAACAGAAAACTAGTATTGTAATTATTGTTGGGTTATACAACACAATTTATTCTAATGGTGAAAATTTGATTTTAGACAGCAGGTTAATACATGACAACAGGTGAAAAAAGTTCCTGGTTGGAATTTATGACCTAAATTAAGACTGATGACACAAAAATCCTAGAGCACTGGAAGAAGCTGCTAAGGGTGAAAAAAGAGGGGTCAAACAAACAACTAGAGCCCAGAGGGATAAAAAAGATGAGCTCTGTGTTTGCTTATTTGCAGCAAGGTTAGGAGTCACAAATGCTGTGATGAAGATTTGATAGAGAGCTCACAAAAGAAAGGAATTCCAAGATTCAGTGGCCAGAGATGAATTTCACAGAGGTGAAATTCACACCACAAATTAGGTACAAACTTTAAAGTAAGTCTGGATGCTTAAACTGTTTACACAGAGAGATTGTTTTCCTTTTAGAATGCAATGTTTTACACTATGCTACAGCTTATATAAATTACCATGGAGTTGGATGGAAATTGCTTGGTGAGAAACTTGCATGGCCTCTGCTAAACAGATAATACAGAAACAGTGAGTCCTGACAAGGCAAAGTCCAGTCTTGCTTACCAGGTTTAATCCATACAGCCCTGCTTGAGTTTCTTCCCGTTCCTTACATCCATCTCTTTAAAACTACATATGGCAAAGGAGAAATTTCCATATATCAAGTCAGGAGGCTACACAGATTGTTTGGGGGAGAGAGAATTTCCCTCATTTCCCTCATTTCATTTTGCACCTATCAGATGGGCAGCAGTTCTGGAAAGGGGCTCTATTCAAAACATCTGGTACTGTGGCACCCCCATTGTAAATGATGCAAATAGCATAATTCCAAGGATGTAGAAAATCAGCCATCCTTTATAAGAGGAAAGGAGGATAGAGAGCCATCCTTTATAGGAGGAAAGGATAGATTCAAATCTTTATTTCTTCTAGAATGAATCAGGTAATAAGTCCCAAGGCTCATGCACTCTCACATGGCAAAAGAGAACCAAAATGCATTTTTTTAGTAAGCAATATTACTTTCATGTATGTGAATTTTAAGAAGGAAAACTTACCACTTTTAAAAAATAAAGTTTGAAAATACTATATGTGGACAGATTTCTATTAATGTTTTCTTTCTTCAAGCTTTGCAACTGATTGAAAATTGGGTCCCCAAGGAGAGAAGCTGAGGCTGACCCTCCTGCCAGCTGGACAGCTGCAAACTGGAGAGCAGCCTCATCGCTCCATGCTGGCCACAGCACATCCTGCCTGGTGCACTGTAGGGTTCTCTGGCCAGAAAGCCAGGATACTGTTAGCAGTGAGAAGTAGGGAACATGGGACTCCTTTGGAAATAACTGCTCTTTACGGAAAACCTGTCTTAGACAGGTGTGTTTTGTTCATCAGCAAGTACATTCCAGTATTTAACAAAAGAGTTCAATGTAAGAACCTCCTCCTGTGGGTCAGAGCATGGTGGGCAGTCCTGAGGGAGTGATGCTGAACCCAAAGGTTCTGGGAGGCTGGGGCACTGTTGCTTGGGAAATGGAGAGCATGAGGACAAGGACAAGGAACAAGAGAAATTTTCAAAGCAAGACACAAAGTAGATTAACATAAAGCAAAGGAAAATGGATCAACAAGTGAAAAGAATGAGGGTAAAGAAACAGATGAGACCAAGACTATCCAGGCTGGATGGGGCTTTGAGCAATTTGGCATAGCAGAAGATGTGCTGGTCCATGGCAGTGGGGTTGTAACTAAATGATCTTTAGCACCCTGTCCAACACAAAACATTTTATGATTCTATCATTGTCCCACGACCATGTATAACTTCTCTACAAAGTGAACCATTCATCCAATGTGATACCAAAAAAAACATTGACAGAAGCAGAAGATAAATAAAAATTCCAATTCCCTCACTGATTGTGAAACTATACTTTCTTTAGTTTTCCTTTTTGATGTCAAGCCTATAATTATTTTTTTAACAGGGATTACATTTCTCTTCCATGGATTGATGAAAGAAGCCAGTCTTTATTATGCTTGCTATCAGAATTTCTGCACAAAACTTATTCCTGGGTTACTTAATTGCTCATGACACAACAGTTAAACCTTTAAACAGTTGCCTTTAAAGAAAATCTTCTGCTTTACAGTTCCACAATGCCTGTCATCTCAGGATTTAAGGCCAGGCAGAAGGCACAGAGAAATGAAGTTCTATAGCCTAGGAAAAAAGGCGGCTAAACAGTGTGACCATTTGATGACTCATTTAAATTAATTTTTGCCTATGCTCTTTGCAGTTATTTATGACAAATGCAAAAAGTTTAACACAGGAAGAATGAAACAGATGGGATTGTGTTTCAGCTCTGGCTACAGTTAAACTGGGCTTTTAACCATGGCAGACCTGCTCTTTTATTTCTTGTACATCATCACTGGTCTGAGAATTCAGTTTCACAAGTGAAATTTCTCTCCCATTGCTTGCAAGTGATACCTTTGCAATGCAGAACCACCAAAATGGGACTGCTAGCCCCCTTTTGATTACTATTCTCTAAAATTAATATTATATGTTTCTTAGTAAAAAGTGAGTAGCAAAACGGAAAATACATGAAGGCGAATGAAGTTCTTTAACTTTTACAAGTGGAAAAGTACAGTATTTGCCCCTTGTTTGTACACAAATTTGAAAAAATCCTTTGTCAGAAAAATGAATTTAGTAGACTTAGTGCTGTTATCTATCCACGAAATAAAAAATTATCTCCTGTTGATTTCAAATTAATGGCAGAAGGAGGAAAAGTACCAAAGTAAGAACACTTCTGAATCATGCAGTATATGTCAAGAAGATGAGAAAAGAAGGCATGTATACATAGAGAGAGGGAGAACTTACAGAACATCAGCTGCTATGGATGCCCCTTTTTTCTCCAGCCACCTTCCAGTTCCCAGTCCCCTTCCTGCACAAACTTATGCCAGTTTGGTCTGGCAGTAAGAAAGTCTGTTTAAAAAGAGAATAAATTTTGAACCTTTTTACTAGGTTGGTGTTTGACAAGTTTTACGTTCTAAACCCCTTTTACCAAGAATTCACCTTAATAATGGTGAATCCTTCCTCAGTGGGAATGATTGTAAGGGATTCTAGCTCCTTTCAATAAACTTGGGCTGCCTTGAGTCTGTGGCTAATATGCCAAACGTATGGGACAATATGTCAACTGTATACTGGTCTCCATTTTTATTCTGTTTGTTTTCTGTGGTTTTGCTTTGAACCAGCATTTATTTTTCTCCAATGGTGTCAAATGCAATTTATCATAAAGTTTATGGAGGAGAGTAACAAACATGTTAAATACTGTTTTCTTCTCATGGTTCACTACAATGGCATGTTATCATGCAGTGAGAAACACAGTATCGAGCAGCACCTAGTTAATTTTGATTGCATTGTGATCCTGAAGGGGTTTGACCAACAATGCTGTTATAAAATGTATTTAACTTTTATAGAAAATGCCTAGGCTTCCATTGAAGCTTTTCCTTCCTTAATACAGCAGTCACAATCTTAATAACTCTAAGTAACACAGCCCTTGAGTTCCCACAAAGAAACAATTTCAGAGCATTTGCTGATCTGCTGTAGAAAAGCATAGCATGAAACCAGTGATAAATGTAATTGTTTTACATTACATGTGTGCTTATTGTTTCATTGCATAATGTCCGGAGAGGAAATACCTCTGACAGAATCCACTATGAAAGCATGGGATTAACAGCAGAGTCAGGGTTAAATTAAATAAAGCAAGACTCCATACATGTATTCTCTTTGCAGGTATCTGACATTGCAGGTCACTGTGAAGGGACACACAAAGGATAAGACAAGAAAATTGCATTATAAGGCAATTTATTGAGGACAATGAAGAGAAATGTCTAGCTGAAAGTTGTTATGAGGTTTACTAGGTCATAAAATAGCAGATGAAATTCAGATAAATTTAGAGCAATTCTTAATTTATATACTCATTACTATAGGATTGAAATCAATGTTTCCATGCAGTAACAAGATCTAAGAGTTATACTTCCCAAAGAACTTTGACTCTGTGTCCAATTGCAATCACAAAACCAACCACAAATTAGGAAATTCTAAGTAAGGAATGGAGGGAGAATAAGGCAGAAGATATCATGCCACCATATAAAATCCTAGGTTTAGATACTCCTTCTAATCCCTACATGTAAAATACTTTATACAGATCCATTATCATTCAAAATATATGCAGGAGAACTGGAAGAGATGTAGTGAAAGGACAACACATGAAGCAGTTTTCATATCGGAAGTTGCCTAAGGGCAGATGTAGATATTTAAGGAAAGTATCTCTTATGCCTTTTTATCTTTCTCTGTTGGCTTCTGTCATAGGCAAGATATTAGATGGGCTTCCAGTACGAATCAGTGTTGTTTCTTCTTAAGTTCTTAATCAAATCCTGAATCAAATTAAGTTGTCTGTCACCACATAGTTGATCCAATTTTACCTGTGAATGGAGAAGGATGGTGAGTTTGGCAATGGTAAACATTGTGCAAGAGTTAAATAATGAGTGCCATTTCTATTTTGGACTACTAAGCACAACTAACTCTTTCAAACCCTAGGCAGCCTTGACCACAATAAAGCACATTGACTGAATGATTCTCTAGTTTTAAGCTTATCCTTCATAAACCACAGATTAAATTTATTTCAGTGCAGAACATTCATTCAAGTCTCCCAACAAGCAAGATTTATTACAACAATATATTTTATTCTCCTAGAATAATCCCAGTGAAAAACCTACAGTGAGGCGTGCTCACTGAGAATCCAATACAGACCAATTCCCTTTTTCATAACCTCTCCTCAACTATGGCAATAAACAGATGCCAATGAAGAGTAAGTATAAGGCATGAGACTTATCTCAAATACTCTCCTAACCACCACATAGTCTTAGATTGACATAATCTAGCCCTAACATGATTAGTCCATTTAAGAACCCTAAATATATATTTTTTCCAAGTTATCCTTTTCAACTCACACAAAATTTAAGTATCCACAACATTCTTTGGAAAGTTCTTCAAGTCTGCCACCAGCTGTGCCAAAACTCACCTTCTTCCCTTTCCTTAGGATTCACTTCTGACTAGAAGCCTGCCATACACTGCAAAATACAGAGAGCTTGCAATCTTAACCGTTATGTCTACACAATGCATGATTCTGAAAACCCCTATCACATTGCCTTATAAACCCATTATTTTTCAAATTGGGAAACCCTACACTGGCTATGGTTCTGGCATGTACTCAATCATCCTTGCTTATCTTTTTTGAAAAGATTTTCCAGTTTTAGTAAAACTTTTTTTTTTTTTTTTCCAGCCTACCTTGGGTACAGCATAAGGTTTTGAGCACCATGATATAAAAAAACCATTAAGCTCTTAAGAGAGTTTGCAAAGCAAGGCAATTAAGGTGGTGAAGGGCCTTAAGGGGAAGCCATGTGAGGAATGGCTGAGGTCACTTGATCTGTTTGGTCTGGAGGATACTGAGGGGGCATCTCATTGCTGCCTGCAACTTCCTCCTGTGGGGAAGAGAAGGGGCAGGGAAAAGCATGAAGGAAAAAGCATGAAGCTGAGTCAAGCGAGGATTAGGTTAGCTATTAGGAAGAGGTTTTTCACTCAGAGGGTGGTAGGGCACTGGAACAGGCTCCTCAGGGAAGTATTCACAGCACCAAGCCTGACAGAGTTCAAGAAGTGTGTGGAGACAATGTCAGGCTCATGGTGAGGCTCTTGGAGTGTCCTCAGAGACAGGAGTTGGACTTGATTATCCTGATCAGTCCCCTCCAACTCAGCATATACTATGATTTTCTGTGGGTTTTTTGGTTTTTTTGGGTTTTTTTAATGATGAGGGAGGCAGAATTGCAGGCAGTATTAATGCTGAGGGTGAACAATGCATTTATGCATGCAAAATATTGCTATTGATTTGCCCTTCATGCCTTTCTAAATCATGCCTAACTTTTATTTTGCCTTTTTTGAGCTCTGTTGAATAGACATTGAATTGTACATTTTCCATTGAAATGTCATTCGTAATCCAAAGGCCTCACTCCTGAATGCGACTGGTCAGTGTAGAATCCATTATTTATGCAAAAAGGAATTCTTCCACCTTACCTTTACCTGCATTGAATTTCATCTAACATTCTATTGTCCAGTCACTAATTTCAGAAAGTTATGCTATTCTTCTTCATTGTTGACTTCATCCTTACTATCAGAAAGAACACAAATCCTCTGTAAATCCTTTCACTTCCTATTCAATGTCTTCCTTGTCTTCTCCTTCCCCTGTCATTTAGGTAGCGTGGATTTGAACATGGACACCCACAAACTTTGGTGACTTTTCTGAAAGGCTGGAATTAACATATCTCTTCATCCCCTGCATCCCATGTCATAGCTGATCCATGTCTTATCCTATGGCTCTTTGGATTTTGAAGGAAACTGACTTGACTAAATATGAACCAGCTGTCTTCCCACACTAATCACATATATTCACATGTCCATCAATTAAATTATTTCTCAGAGTTTTACTAACTTGTTTGGTTTAAATCTCATGCTACAGACGTGTGGTTACCTTCCTTCTCCCTGGAGCCTGTTTAAAGATTGGTATAATACCTGCCATCATTCCAGTCATCATCTACCAAAATACTTTGTTTTAAACAAAGTGGCTACACATTACCATTGTCAATTCAATAATTTCATCCTTGACTTTTCTTAAAGCCCAGGTATAAACACTATCCATCATTAGTTAGCATTTCCCTCATCAGTGTTTCCTTGACCTCTTAAGGAAAGTCAGACGTACTCTCTGAGGAACAACATCTCTCTCCAAAGGGATCTAACATGGATCTCCAATTCAGTTCACAATGAAAACTTAAGTAAAGAATGTATTTGGTTTCTCAGCAGTGTTCCTCCCCCCTCAGTGCTCCTTCAATGCCATGAGCACCATTTGGCTCTGCAGCCTTCTCTAGGATGTTTCCTGCTCTTCATCCTGAAAAAAAAAAAAAAAAAAATAAAAATAAAATTAATATTCATTTGATCCTTTTAGCTCATTGTTCCTTGAGCTCTGTTTTGACATGCACTATTGCATTTATACAATTAATCTGCTAGAGTTTAAATTCTTTGTCTTTTCCTCGTTTGGATACAATTCCATCTTTTTGAAAGATGTCTTCTTATTCTAATAATCTACTTATTGTTTTGATTAGATACGCTTGCTTCTTTTTCACCCTTATTCAAGCCTTCTTAACAGGTGGTGCACTGCTGGGTTTCCAGTACGCAGTTCTACACTAACCTTCTTTTCCTGCAAAGATTTACTCACTTTAGGTTCAATTTAACAAATTCCTAATTTTCCATATTTACCCTTTCTGTAGTTGTGTACCTCTAGAGTAGTGATGGTGAGGGTAAGACTGGTCGTGGGGGTTGAAACCATTCTCTGCAGGGATGCTGAATTTGAATTTAGAACTTGCATGCACACCCCTTAAACATGACACACTGGTTGTGTCTAAGGAGGGATAGGTTAAGAACTACAGGTCAGGACTTACTGGGTTTAAAATGAGTAATTTCTCTTGGTGTCTCAAAGCTGCTTAAAAATTGGCAATGTGATTAAGAACCACTCAAGGATTTTGTACTAATGAAAGTCAGAGGTACTAAAAACTTTGTTGCGGGCATTCAACAATGGGCTGTATTAGCAACATTAGCAGACTCCAAGTTAAAGAGTAATTTATACAACTAAGAGCAGTGTCCTTTTGTCATTTATAAACTATTAATCAGCAATTCCCCTTTTATTAACTTTAATATATTACACAAGTTATTTGGCAAATGTCAACCATACACAGCTTTAATACATTGTTTTAATTAGTTAAAAGACAGGGAGGCACTAAAAATACACATTAATCAATGAGAAAGCTGAGTCATTAAGCATTCTTTAGCTCATTTTTAAGCTGGTACTTTACTAAATCCCTACAAGCTCTCTAGATCTTTTGATATGCCTGTAGAATATAGTAGTTTGAAAACATCAAGTTAACTTTTGAAAGAGTCATTTCATGAGATACATTTACTTTTTAATGAATGATTTTCCTTTTTTAAAGCTGAATCCCCTCAGGAAAACAGAGCAATTCCAGTTTATTTCAAACAGATAAAGTCTTCTTGTGGTTCAAGATATTATTCAGCAAAGAAATTTGGCTCAGATTTGTGTCACAGAATAAGAAATCATTATTCCTCTAAAAATACTTGCAGTGCTTCCAAAATGTATTATTAATACTTCTCAGTATGAGAGTCATGAAAGGTGACATAATGTAAGCCAAACCCATGCAGACAGTGAGGGAGGAAAAAAGTCATACTATGCTCTATTTAGGGAGTATGATAATGCAAGTTACAGACAATCAACTTAAACAGTACAGGTACTATTTCTGGCATGGTTGACAGGAGTTTGATTTTAAAGTCTTAATATTTTTACTGGCAGTAATTTTCAAGCCCTTTTCCAGTTCTTATAAAAGACAATTCCAGCAATTCCTATCAACAGAGTTGGATTTTTTAATATCATGGCACAGGCCTCTATCATTTGAGGCAACAGTAAGCACAGTAGACTGCTTCTCTTCTCAGGTAGATCACTGGAGGAGACACATGTTACTTTTGCTAAGCCATTTCAGATAGTTGAATCCAATCCCTCCTAGTTCATCAGGGTCCCTACTTCCTACTTTCTTTTATCCTACTTCTGTAGACCTTTTCTGTTGCTCTCTCCACATCCTCACCTCTCCTTTTCCTTTTTTTTTTTACTATGCTCTCTGCACTCTCTGATCCCTGTTGATGCTGCATATTATCCTCTTTATTCTTGTCCTCTTAATCTTTTCCAATTTACTGAAATTCTGTTAATAGAACTATGTCTTTTTCTGTGGTATTGGTCATAGAAACAACAATATTTAAGTTAATGCTCAAAACCCACTTCTCCTTAGCCAAATATCCCAAGGAAGTTCAATCTCAATTGCATTTGACAAATAGAAGCATTTGGTAAACAGGAGCTTATATAAAACCCTAGCTACCAAGCTGTCTGTAGCAGTTAACTGATTCTTTGACAGTGTCAGAAGAGCCTGTAATAAACAAGGCCCTCTAAATTTAGCGTAGAATCCAATCATTAAAAATGAAATCTAGGAGCTAACCTTCCCTTTCATTTCCATGTCTGCAGACTGGCTCTGCCTTCACCCAGTGATGTCTGTGCAGTGCACCAGCTTCTGTGGAGACAGTGGTAATTTCATACTTTTTTTCTTAAAATTTCAAAAGGCAAGCACAAACTTAGACACCCTGCAGGCACACATTCACTTGTATATGCTTCTATTTTCATATAAACCCCTTCCCAAACCCAAAGCTAATGAATGGTAATTGGATACATGGATAAGAAACCCCATAATTCATGATTATTACTTTGAATTGAACACTGCATGACATTGAACATTGGGTAGTCAAAACCATCATGAGCACCCTCTACTCTGTGCAGCATGAATGACCCAGGCTAATGCTTTCTTGGGAAAAAATACTTTGAGAACAAACATGTGACCAATCACATTATCACCCCTTGTTAGTTTCTTTCACAACCTCTGGCAACCTGAACATTTTAAATTCTTTCCTAGTGACATCTGTATTCATGCATCTAACTCAGATTAAAACCCACAGCAACAACACTACCCTTGTGCAGGGAAGCATCACTGTCAGCCCTGTTCCTGTACTCACTGAAACCACTGCCCTTTGGAGCTCCACTATCAGCTCTTTCCTATTGATCCAATTTGCATGACCAGTCAACAAAGGCTAACTCACAGCCACCTGTAAACCCTGCAGCTTCTAGTTTCCAGCTGAAAACTGCCCCGCTCACTCATTATTTCTCTGCTCTTTCCATAAAAACTCCTAATGCCTGTCAAACATCCCATTTCATCCATTTGAGAGTTGGCTTAAAGCTGCAAGGCAAAAAAAACCCCCACAAACAGATGGGAGAGGTTTCCTTGGAGTTATGCACACTCTGTCTGTACTCTGCCTAGGCTGAACAGCACAGCTTGCTTACACAACATCTTACACAACATGGCAAGAAAAATTAACACATTACACTGACCAACATGCTTAATTTAAAAGTTTTAATTGGGTCAGGAATTTAAACTGTCAGCTTTTTGTTAGTTGAAACATATTTTTTGGACTCATTCCAATTAATATTTAAGTAAAGTGGTTTTTTTCAGCACTTAACATGAATATCAGCTGTAAACTAAGACAACTTATTGGGGGCAAAAACACAGACTGTGCAAATCCACAAATTTCACCACATTGGCAAGATCAAGATAACTATACTGAAGACAACGAGAACTGTTCAAAGAAAAAGGGGGTATTTATACTGGTCTAAATTCACATTTAACTTCAGATGTTGAACTTCTCTGGGTAGTCTTTGCATTTTGAAAGTACTGCAGATAAGAACATCAAAGCTAGCAAACCTGAACAGGAAAAGAGGTTTCATAGACTGGTCTGAGGTACTTGTCAGCAAACTTAATTTAGCATAATATTCAACTATGCCCCAAATAGAAGCACTTGAAGTATGTTGCAGCTCCATTCCCCAACTCTTACAGACATGCCTACATGCCTACTTCATCAGCCATACATCAGAAACTATAGCTCTTTAGTCTTCTATGGGGCAGATTTCTGAAGCTGCCGGAGGTCATAAAAGCAATCAGGATAGGCAAACAAATGGAAAATATGTTTTTCCTTTAGGGAAAGGCAGATTCAGGGCTCTAGTTCTGAGCTGAGAGACTGCTGGAAAAAGGGAAAAGAAATGTGGGAGCAAAACTTATTACAATACAGTCAGTTTGACTAAGCAGATTTAGTGACATTTCCTTTTCTTCTTGAAGCCGTGGCCACATGCAATCCTAAGTAAATATTCCAAATTATAAGTGCTATGAATTATGGCTTTTTGCTATGAGTTCAAAGCTTTCCATGACAGATCTACAGCCTGACTCACTGTATTTGGAATAATGATTATCCTGTATAAAACACAACAGCTTTCCTCTTGGGGTATACAATGGATGACTTTCTCCAGTGATTCACCACAGTAGTCTCTTAATAATTTACAAAATTGGTTAATGGGACGTTTTGAAAGTACCCCAGATTATTATCTATGCCTGGAATAAAAGTTGCATTCAGTATAGATGCAGGGATGCTCTTTAAACACTTAAATACAAACATTTAGCAGGTTCTCCATTGCTCTGCTCAAGCAAAGAAGAGTATTCAAGCTACCTGCCAAGCCACACACTGAAAACACAGAGGGTATTCTGCCTCAGCAACTGACTACCTTTTCCTGCTATTTCTGACCCTAGTTCCTGTCAATCTTCCTTTGCTCCTTTCATAAAACCCATTTCCATATGGGTTCATCATTCTTCAGGCCTAGTCAGCATTATTCCATTCTCTTTAACTGTCTTTGGGCTATGTTAGCATTGGAAAGGCCAGAGGCTCTTTCATAATAATGAGGTACAGATGTACCTCTGCTTTTCAGTCTGTCCTGTGTTCCTTCTCTGTCCTGAGCTAGTAAGACAGAAATTTATGCTTTTTACATGACACAGTGTGAAATACACTTTAGGACAACAGTCCTAATTCCCTGACAGATCTGAAACTGGAAAACTTTTCTACTGATGGGAAGATTTGAAGAATACAATATTTTCCCAGCAAACTTTAGGTACTTTATTTCCCTAGAAAGATGCTTCTATTTTGCTTTGTGGATGTAGATTACTTGCATAAATGTCATCATCCAAACAAGATAGACTGTATCTGGAGAAGCAGAACACACACTGCTGAAGTGCTTTATCTCAGTGAAACAGGAACAACTTTGTATTCATGAAAGTGACCATCAGAAAGAGTGCTGGTCCCTTATTATTTAGTCTAACAACTGAAGGAAGCAAACAACCAAGCTATTTTAAATTTTATTCTTAAAGCACCTCTTACACAGATTGTGACGGGAGCATTTTGTGAAAGACACTCTCACATCTTTGTTGAAATCAGGTCTAGTCAGGGAAGGAAGCTTTTGCTTCCTTTTTCTGCTGATTAAGAGTCTAGGGCTTAAAGGGCAATTCCAGACAAGGAAGGAGATCTTTATCACTGCCTTTGGAACAGTTCCCACTGTTGTGTTCATTTTCCCCCACTCTTTTAATCACAAGTTACAGCTGTAAAACATATCTCAGAGAATGGTACCAGCATATCAGCTGTTCCATGAAGATGCTAGATCATTCAGTATTGTTATATTTTCAATACTTGTAAATGTTTCTAATAATATTACATGATTTCAATCAGTAAACAGTTCTTAAGAAATGCCACAGCTGTTTTCTGAGCAGCTAAAGTAGATCAGCTTGTAAAAAAGCAGCACAGGACAGTCCTCCTCTGAAAAATACCATGTGGGCAGAAGCCATCTGGTGACTATTATATGTCACCTTCTTCTCTTAGTATTATTCACCTAAGGTCCAGTCCATCCAGGAGAGATCTTTTACACTGTAAAGCAGGAGAAGAGCTTAGGATCAACTGCAAGCATTCAGATATAACACATCTCTTCAAACAACCAGTAAAGTTGATGCCAGGCAGAACACGTGCCAACCATGTGCTCCCGTCAGGATCAAAGCAAATCACTAAGGGCTACCTTAGGGGAAACATAGCAGATCAAGGGAGGTTATTCTATGCTTAATCTGTTGTTGGAGGAGTGGGGCATAGCTGGTCTACTGTGTCTACATTTAGGAACCTACATACACTTCAAGAGAGATGTTAAAATTTGAAGAGGGTCTATGAGGCATCTAATAAAGATGGCCAGGGACATAAATCACATAGCTTTGAGGAAAACCTGAGGGAGTTGTACTTCTTTGTCTGGCAAAGGAAGGGCTAAAGGGGATTGAGTAGCAGCCTGCGACATCAGAGGGTCACAGAATTACAGAATCAATTAGGTTGAAAAAGACCTCTGAGATCATTGGATCCAACCTATGCCCTAACACCACCATATTAACAAGACCATGGCATTAAATGCCACATCCAGTCTTTCCTTAAACACCTCCAGGGACTCCACCTCCTCCCTGTGAAGCCCATTCACATATCTAATCACACTTTCTGTGAAGAATTGCTCCCTGATGTCCAACCTAAACCTCCCCTGGTGCAGCTTAAGACTATGTCCTCTCATCCTGTCAACTGTTGCCTGGGAGAAGATGCCAGCCCCCACCTTGCCACAACCTCCTTTCAGGGAGTTGTAGTGAGTTATAAGGTCTCCTCTGAGCCTCCTCTTCTCTAGGCTAGACAATCCCTGCTCCTCATAGGACATATGAGGACTCTCCACCAGCTCTGTTGCTCTTCTCTACTCCAGCACTTCAATGTTCTTCCAAACTGAGGGGTCCAGAAACTGGACACAGAACTCAAGGTGTGACCTCACCAATGCCAAATAGAGGGGGATGGTCACTGCCCTGGTCCTGCTGGCCACACTACTGCTGATACAGGCCAGGATGCCCTTGGCCTTCTTGGACAGCTGGATCATATTCAGCTGCTGTCAACCAGCACTCCCAGGTCCTTTTCAATTGGGCAGCTTTCCAGCCATTCTGTCCCCGGCTGTATCATTGCATGGGGTTTTTGTGGCCAAAATGTAGGACTTGGCACTTTGCCTTGTTGAAATTCATGCTGTTGGCCTTGGCCCATTGATCCAGCCTGTCCAGGCCCTGTGCAGGGCCTTCCTACCCTCCAGCAGATCAACATTCCTGCCCAGCTAAGTGTTGTGCACAAATTTGATATTACAGATATTACAGGATAACACAGACTCCTCATGGCAGTAGCAGAGAACATAAGGAGGGGAAAGGAACATGTGTTCTGACTTTGAATTTTCAGATGGGACATTAGGATGAATTTCTTCACTAGCAGGGCAGTGCAACACTGAAAGAAGCTAGGTAGAGAGAGGGTGGACCTGTCTGATTGTGTTCAATATTCAACTAAGCAAACCCATTGCTCTACTATTGCTTAAAGTCAATGATAGCTGGTGATAGATGTAATGAACTAGGAATGATTATAATTCTTGTTTTAAACAGAAGAATGGACTGACTGACATTTAGATGTTGAGTCCAACCAATGCTTGTGATTGTGTGAGTATTTCTGCAATAGGAACTGACAAATGATGCAAATGAGACTCCATGAGCTTCCACAGCCTAGGTCTACTTTATTATTTTCTTTATTTCCTGAAAGAGAAAACAAGTGGTTGAATTGTCTTTATTGATGGGCAAGTTCATGTGAGCAAGTTCACTCAGGGGTGACAGTGTTATGACTTAAATCCCAATCTAGTTCCAGCTTAGTCCTTACAAAATAGACAGTTGCAAGTCTTCCATAGCTTCTTTCTAAGTGTCCCCACGGTATAGTAGTGTATAAATGCTAGTTGACACCTCTTATATTGTCTGTGCTATAGTTTAGAGCTCAGAAGAAAAGATTCCTTTCCACCTTTTTTTTTTTTTTTTTTTTTTTTTTTTTTTTTTTTTTTTTTTTTTTTT
>VZUI01043821.1:0-18581 GCA_013401135.1 Cettia cetti | reverse complement strand
GAGGGAGGGGATTTGGATTCCACATTTCCTAAGGAGGTCCTGCCCCTCCTTAGCAGATACCTGTCTTTCAAACCAAGACACAAAACAACTCCTTCCTCTGGAGGGATGAAACTGGAGAACTGCAGCTATGACTTGTGCACATCCAGAACCAGAGCTGGGGACAGACTCATGACCATGTTCAAACCCATTGCTGCCCTTCACAGATGCTCAGGCTCAAGGGAACCACCATCTTAAGAAAAAGCCCAGGTTTCACCTTTTCCACAGCTCTTTAAAAGGTGCCAAAACACCAAACTGGTGATGGTATTTTTGACACAGTTTCAACTCAAAGCAGATTCATGCAGGCATGCTAATGCACTCTGGGGCTTTAAACAGATAAATTCAACTAGTGCCAAGAACAGTTTTAAATACTCTAGGTTTATCTTGTTTAAAAAACCAGGAGATAAGTAAAGAAATCATATAGACCAGAGCCTGGCCCAGATTATGTTTGATTTGCACCAGGTTCTTCCTTAGACCAAGTCAGTCTGAAATAAACACTTAAGCTACTTTGCATAGCTGAAGGAGTAAATACGTGCCATCACTTTGTCCTGGTTTGGAGAAAGGGGAAAAAAAAAAAAAGGAAAGTAATTAAGAAGAAAATTGACACTTGACTTTCTTATAAATGGCACAAGAGAGACATCTTAGCTCAGTGGGTGGCTGTAGAACTGGCAGCACTAAAAACGATCTCCAGAACAAAAATATACAGGAAATCCGCAGTGTCACTTCTCCCCACAATTGATTTAAAATTAGCTTATTCCTTGCACTTGGTACATAGGGAAGAAGCAGCTTCCTGGCTAGATGAAGGGAAACACAGTTATTAATAGCATCACAATGAGCAAGTATCAGAAGTTATGTTGCACCCCTGGAAGATCGTGGCTGGTTCATGAAAATATGTGCTGCCATAGCAGTAATTGCTATACATGGTAACAGTGAACAGTAGGGTGAGAACAATACACTTCTTGATTCGGTGCCCAAAACAAATTCCTTTTGTTTTCTCCCACCAAAACTCACACGTAGTAGCTTGTGTTCAGTCCAAAACTGAGCTTTTCGCTTTCAGCAGTGGCAAGGAAGATTGCAAAAAAGAGACAAATTCAGGAAGACATCAAAGCAGGCACCACTCTCTGTCCTTCTGCAATGGCATGGTTGATGGATTGGGGCAGAAACCTGGACCATATTCAACTTTTCTTTTTATTTGATATCCATTTAGACAGTCTACATCTGCCAAATACCATGCACCCAATACATAGGATTTGCTACTGATTAAAAAAAAAATAAGAGGAAAAAAACTGTAGAGGCACTTAAAGCAAGGCCTCTTCCAGGATGGGATGACCATATCCAACATGGCAGCAGACCACAATGGTGTTGTGCTATTCCGTCCTTTGCAGTTCCCAGCCTCCCCTTCCTGCAGCACTGCCAAGCACCAAGATACTTTCCAGAACCACCTGTTACCCTCAACTCATTCCTGAACTTCAGTGCCCAGGGTTTCTTCTCTCATTTGCTCTTCCCCAGCCACCACTTTCATCCCCATTTCTAGATCAGGTACAAACACTGTGAGCAGCAGAGATCCCAGCCTGGCTCCCCCAGCAATTCCCTTCTCTATAAAGTCTCACCATGTACTCCTCATCTTTATAGCCAATCTTCTAATAATTTATTCACCCATGATGGAGTTTTCCTCGATACCTTGTGCTGAAATGTTTCAGTGAGGCCCACTACACCACCACACTTGATCAGCCCTGCCATGTACTTAGAAACACCTTCCAAGTACCAGTGGAGTCATGTAGATCAGTTTTGGTCTACAAAAGCTATATTGGCCCTTCTCCAACATGTCACACCCATTTATGTTCCCAATTAATACTGGTTTCTGGAAACTTTGAGGAGTATAAGACATGCACCTCCGGTAAAATCAAGTGTTGTCCTGTTCTCTTGGAATTTTTTCTAAGCCTTCTGTAGTTCACATATTTTGGAGTCAGTTTCTCACGCATTTTCATGTAAACAAAGCAATGTTTTTGTAACTGTATATATTGTTTACATTCCTCTCTTTAGGAGGGACAATTCATGTACACTTTTTCAGACCAATGGAATTGAACAGGTTGAACCTCAGTCTTCCAATGTGGTCTCATTTCTGGAAATCTATATAAACTGAAAGTGAAAATTAAACTTCCTCTTTTCCCACTTCGACTCGGCTGTGGTGTCTGCGTCTCTCTTGTGACAGAAGTGCATCAACCAAGTGCCCCTTCCATTCTGCCTACAGGTGAGACACTCAAATACGTTTGTTAAGCTAAACATGTAAGCCTGGCCACAATGTCTTTTCTCCATCTTTTCCCATTGCTCAGGAATCCACACATGTATTTCAGATGTTAAAGGCACATGGCTGGCTGTTCTCCCAAGTAACTATTCCAGACTGGCTGTCTATAAGATTACCCAAATACTTTTTCAACCTGATGATGCCTTTTTCACCCACAACTCCCAAGAACAGTAGAAATCAGTAGTTCATCACAGATTGTGTAAAATAAATGGCCTTACTCCTGTCTGCTATAAACCAATCCTCTTTAGGTTTCACCAACTTGCCCATAGTTTCAGAGCCACAAGACTTGGTAGAAAAAAAATCAACTTATCCATAGAAAGCAGAAACACTGTCCCCATCTTTTAAAAGAGTAAAAAGAAAGCACCAGCCTGTCAGCCTAACCCCTGTGCCTGGGAAGATCTGGGACAGATCCTCCTGGAAGCTCTGCTAAGGACATGGAGGTGATTCAGGACAGCCAGCATGGCTTCACCAAGGGAACGTCCTCCCTGACCAACTCAGTGGTGTTGTTCGATGGCATAACTCAGTAGACAAGGGAGGGGACACAGATGTAATTTATCTGGACTTAAGTAAAGCCTTTGACACAGATCTCCACAACATCCTTCTCTCTAAATTGGAGAGATGGATTTGATGAATGGACTATTAAATGGATTAGAAAGTGGTTGGACAGTCACATCCAGAGTAGTGCTCAACAGCTCAGAGTCCCAATGGGCATCAACAACAAGTGGGGTCCCTCAGGGGTCTGTATCAGGACCAGTGTTATTTAGTACCTTTATTAGTACATGAAGGAAACAAGTGTACCCCTCAGCAGGTTTGCAGATGACACCTGAAGGACCAGGGCCATCCAGAGGCACCTGGAAAAGCTTGAGAAGTGGCCCATGAGAATCTCATGAGGCTTAACAAGGCTAGATGCCAGTGCTGCACCTGGGTTAGGTACTAATCCCTGTATCGATCCAGACTGGGGCAGGAACAGATCAATAGCAGCCCTGTGCATGCTGGCACCCAGAAACCAACCATGTCTTGGGCTGCATCAAAAGAAGAGTGAGAAGCAGACCAAGGGAATATATTTTGCCCCTCTGTTCCCCTCAGGTGAGGCCCCACCTGCAGTGCTGCATCCAGCTCTGGAGTCCTCAGCGCCAGACAGACACGGACCTGACAGAGCCAGTCCAGAGGAGGCTACCACCAAGTCAATCAGAGGGATGGAGCACCTCTCTTAGGAGAAAAGGCTGAGAGAATTGGGTTTGTTCAGCCTGAGAAAGAGGAGGCTTAGGGGTGACATAATCACAGCCTTCCAGTTCCTAAAGGGGGCTTACAAGAAAGATGGAGAGGGACTTTTTACAAGAGCATGTAGTGACAGGACAAAGAGGAATGAGAGTACGTTTAGATTAGATATTAGGAAGAAATTCTTTGCTGTGAGGGTGGTGAGGCACTGGAATGGTTTGCCCAGAGTAACCGTGGATGCCTCTTCCTTGAGCTGTTCAAGGCCAGGCTGAATGGAGTTCTGAGCAATCTGGCCTAGTGAAAGGCCTCCCTGTCCATGGCAGGGAGTTGGAAGGTTATCTTTAAGATCCCTTCCAACCCAAACCATTCTCTGATTCTATTACCTTCATGACTTTGTGTACCTTGATTTTGCTATGCGAGGCTTTTCCAAACAAAGGAGTCACAAATTTTATGCTCTCTCCTCATAAGGCATCTGCTCTGTCCCTTAGTAATTTTAATTATCTTCACTGCAGTCTCTCTAACACCACTGTCCTTCTCACAATGTAGAAATCAGAACAGCATGCAGCCTCCAAGACATGAACAAAGTGTTAGAGAGGGTCAAATCAATGCCCTCTGCTTTGGTATTAACTTCCTTGCTGATGGTGACCAAAACTGATTGGTTTCTTTCGCTAACATCACAGACAGAACTGATGATTTCAGAGACCTGTCAATGACCCCAAGCTCCTTCTCAAGCTATAACCCCTAGTTCCAGGCTGAGTATCAAACAGGCCCAGTACAGGTAATTTTTCCATTTCACTTCACTACACTGAAGCTTATCTGTCACATATTAGTCCACTTCCTCAGTTCTGTGAGGTTCTTATGGATTTCCTCACCTTCAGTGAGCTATTTAACCTACTGAAGGAACTGAGGATCCTCTGCAAACCTGGGAATATCACTGCATCCCTCTATACCTGAAGTTACCCATAATGTGCAAAATACTCCCAGCACCAGTTTCTCGGGCCTTGCTGCTGACTTCCCTAGGCTGAAAAATGACCAGTAAGCCCTACCCTTTGCAGTCTATGCTTTCACCAGGTCTCAGTCCTTAACAAGATCCTTCCTCCATGCCCATGGCAACTCTCTCTTAAAAGCCTTTAGCACACAAACTTGCTAAAGGCTACCTGAAAACACAGATACATACATGAAGCCTAGTGGTTGCACTCCCAGCAGGTCCGTGAAGCAGAGGCAGGGCTTGCCTTTACAATATCTCTTCTAACACTGCTTCAAGCAGCTGAGCTTAGCCATGCCTTCAGAAGATGGCTTGAAGAACAAGACAAACTTGTTCTTCATTGCAGAGACCTAGGCACAAGGGTCAGACCCAACAGTCCATGGAACCCTGACTACTCTTCACAGCCGTCCCCTAGCAGTGCACCTGGACAAATACTGAGCTACTTCCCCAATTTCCTCAAGACTCTCAACTTTTAAAAATACCATTGCATTTGCCACCACCAATTTATGTGATACCAAGGGCACTTTAGCAGCAGGATACACATCAAAGTATCTCAGCAATTTCAGATTTAAGATCCTTTGGCACTCTTGAGTAACTGCTATCTATTCCTTAGTTTCTTATCAGTTCCTCTATTTGCTCTATACCTATTGCTACTGATGTTAAATGCGAGACAACTTCTTAGACAGCTCTCCTGTAGCAAGCTCCTCCACAGGTGTCAAGATGGCCAAAAATGGTTTAGATTTTTTTGTGATAGCTTCATCTTCTGTGCCTCTCACACTTTAATCTCTTCTGCTGCCTATGACAGGCTGCACTTCCCTGAGGACCAACAGAGCAGTCCAAGCTCTAGCACAGACACATCTCACTGTTTAAGCTCTTAATGCAACAGTTCACATTTGCCTTTCCCAGGGCAAAACAGTCACACTGTTCGGGAGGGTTTACAGCTATAGACCTACAGGCAAAGCAGTACAAGTTCCTACCATAAGAAACAGACTCAAAATGGTAATTTCTGGGAAATACTGTTAATTCATGTAAAGTCCCTCAAATCTCTGCAGTCCGCAACACCTCTGGGTTTAAGCCAGGTCCAGTTGGAATTTGAAGGGCAAGAAAGCTGCACTGCTGGCATTTCCATGACAAATTTGTCTGTTCTCTGACCACCTGCATGCTCTTGCATGAAGAAATGGCTACCATTGCAAACAGCAGAGGCTTGAGCGAGGCAATAGAAATTAACTGCATACCCTCTTCTGCTAGTGTCAAGGGCCCACCATGTGCTGTTCCTGGGGGCCCAATTCCACTTTGGAGTTGGTGCCACATGCCCTGACAAGACCAGGGTAACAGAGCACTCTGGGCCAGCTGCAGTGGCTATTTTATTTCCCACCCAGAGTACAAGATGTACCTTGTATCAGGAGACACTCTAAAATAGAAAACTTTGCTCCTCCCCAATGAGACTTCACAGTAGCTCAAAATCAACACCTTTCAAGCTCAGCTCACCACCCGAGCCATCCAGGCCAGGCAGGGATGGGCACAACAACTACTGGAAGATGTTCAGTTTTGCATTTCAAGCTAAACTCTAAGTAGTTTCACTAAATCATTTAGTGATCACCATGCTGTTCACTCTTTCCCACCTGAAGTCTTTGCTTCCTGCTACAGGGAGGGCGGGTTGGACAAAGCAGACCAAGGTGAAACTTCCCCATAGCCCTGCAGCAAGTACAACTTCACTGAACACCAGGTTACCAAAAAGCTTTTCCCATTGCACAGACAGCTCTCCCAACTCAGCAGCAGCTTTGCTTATCTAAAGAGAAAATAGTGAGTGATTTCATCCCTCCAAGACCAAATAAAGTTTAAGCACACAAGCATTCAGCTGTGTTAGAGCACTGGATGGCTGATGGGGAGGTGCCATTGGACATTGAGAGGCCACTTTCCTAGGGAAGAGTTATGGGGAGTGAGAGACTGAAATTACTAATATGCCCCTCACTGCCAAACTCATACAGTCTTCACTGTTTCAAGATCAACCCAAAGAAGTGTCCCCACTAAAGCTCTGCCCACAGTAACTCTCTGCCAGTCTCCCTCCTGTAACAGGGTTTTGAATTCAAGGCCAAAGTCACTTCAACAGCATTACATTCAAAGCTGGCTCAACAGACCATGGGAGATGGAACAGGATGATAACAATGCACATGGCATAATGGCACACTAAAATCAAGAGTGATGTGTTCTCCATGATCCTCTCCCACTCTTTCACCATCCCCAGCAGGAGGACAGTAGAGCTCCTCAAATCCCTCACAGAGATAATTCAGCCTGCTAATTAACAGCAGATTTTTTTTTTTCTTGCTTTAGTGAACCCAACCACTCTGGTGACAGGACTTGGGGAAAAAGAGGGAAGAAAAAAAAAAGGTGGCAGTGCACAGCTTTGCCTCCAGATCATCACTGTCTTTCTTATTTTTTCTTCTTATTGCCATCCCAAAACAGACTTCTACTTTGGAAGTTTCCAGAATCTTAAACCTCTGTTTTAGACTAGTTTCAAATTACAGCTTTAGTGAACTTAGGCTGGATTGTCATACCACGATTAGGCATTTCCTCAGCAGCTTCTACACCCTTTGTACAAAAAGGAGCATACTTGCTTTTCACTGTTATTTTCAGAGATTTTAAAACTAATTTAATGAAAATTAGAGTAGATTACTTGAGGGGCAAGCTCCCTAAGGAGTTTTCAAGTCAAAATTGCAATTCTCCAGTCATTTCTACTCCTAACTCAGGACTGCTGATGAAAGCCCAAGAGCAGCATCAACCCAAGCACAAAGATGCCCTCTAAACCTCAATACTACTTCCTTTACACTCTTTTTACTGGGCTGATTAAATACAACTCAGCCATTTCCCAGCCAGACTATTCATTGCATTACAAGGATATAAATTGCTAAGATAATATACCTCCACATTATGATGTGCTAAGCATCTGTCCTCAGGCCTACATTAAACATTCCTCATGCCAGCTGCACTTCATGCTCTACACCTCAGCTCACAGCTATTTCACCATCTCTCTTTGCTTCACTTCATGTTGATCAGTGATGATCCAGAATTCCTAGAACACCTGAAGATTCTCCTCTCACCCTAGCTTAGAGCAATACTTGGAAGGTCTACTAAAAAAAATCCCAAACATAACTACTTGATTTAGGGAGCCGCGAAGAGCTAAACAATGTAGTTGATACACAGCTGGACAGCTGTATATATCAAAGGACTATCAAAGAACTACATGTACACAAAGAAGAAATGGGTGCAGGATCAGAAGAGGACCATATATGGCATTTATCATTTTACAGCAAACTGACCATGTTGAAACTAACAGCTGAACCTTGGACTATTACTTCAACACCTACGTGGAAGACAGTGCCTAGCTTACAATGTGACCACCCGCAGTTTACTCCACATCTGGAAACAACCCTGCTCTTGATATTTCCCACATGGCATCAACAGCATACAGGGGACAAGCCTAGAGAAGATAAGACTACATGATGGGGTACAACCGCGCCAGCAGATTAGCAGGGGCATGAGAAGCAGGTGCTGGAGCAGGTGAGGTGGGCAGGTTGGGGTTCCAACAACATGTGAGTCAGCCACTCTAGCCAGTGCAGAGGAACCTTTCCAAGCAAGGCTACACAGTATAGCTCATCCACTGCATTCCCTGCGCCTGTATTTAATTATTCAGCTATAAAGTCTCTTGTAAGTTTAGCTCTGACTTTCCTTTGTGACTGAAAAATATCTTACACCAATTCATCCCTCTAAGCTGAGCCCTGGCTGCTGGTAAACAACACATTGCACTGCCTCAGAGTCAGAAAATCCCAAGACAGCAGAACTCCATGTGGTTCAAGGGGATTTGCTGAGCTCAGTCTCAGCTCATCAGGCAGCATTGTGCAGAGATTTTCTTGGTATCACTAGTGATGGAGACAGTAAGCCTTTTTGTTTATTTTTTCCCAGATAAATGACAAGCAAAAGCAAACAGAAAAAAAATATCTACAGAACAAAGAAGCTATCCCTGCTACAATGCACCTGGCCCCGGGCCACAAGTTCATGATGTCCATGATGACACAAAATCCCACTAAGTGTCTTTTCTGCCTCAATAACAGGTTTCCAGGCAAAAAGCAGCAACCTTGTTTGCCCAGGTGGGAAACAGCCCCATCTGTCACAGCAAAGTGCCTTATGGCAGTGTCCCGCAGCTGCAAAGTTACAGCACAGGTTTGTGTGTGGAACACAAGCTTGGCTTGCTTGGTTTTGGCAGATCACAAATCCTGCAGCTAAGAGAAAGGTTGGTTTAGAGAGGCAGAGGACTGCTCTGCTTCAAGTTGAGACAGGAACACAGCAAGTCTGCGGAGCACAAGGTGCTCCCTGTTCATCTGTGTCAAAGCACTTGCCACTGAGGAAGGCTAAGTGCAGCAAGAGCTTGGCTCAGGAAGCTGGGCACAAGAAGAACATAAGAGGGGTAAGAAAATACACCCTCCTTGTAAAACCAGCCCTCTATTTGCCTCTGGTGGTTTATGAAGACGTCAGCAAATAATTTCATTAAGACCTCTTTGTTTCTGCAGCATAGACCCCTTGCTGGAATTTAATATAAGACCTAAAGTACAAAGAGACAAAAGAACCTGAAAAAAAATAAACTCAGCATCTCCAGCACTTTGATCTTTCAGTGTGTTTTTTTTCAGGAAGAATTTTCTAAAGCTGACATTGTCCAACTCAAGCCCCTTCTTTTTGCCTGAAGCATGTAACAGGGGAGGCTATGTCTCCTTGCCATGCCAATGCTCAACCTGGGGATCACAGTCCTCTCCCTCTCCCATGCTTTCTTGCAAGCAAACAATCTGGATCTCCAGCATCCACATTTTAACATTTTCAAATATCTCTTGGCTGTGTGAGTTGCATAACCAAAAAATGGCAGCAGACAATGCACAAAGAAAAAAGCTTGGGAGAGTAGCTGGAAGATGGCTGACACCAGCTACACCAGAATTTACTGGAAATATAAAACAATCCTTATAGCAGTAACTTCAACCTCTTGGAACAGTAATTAGGATGAGAGAATACATGCCAAATAATGGTATTTGCATTATCCCATGAGACAAAGACCAAGTCCAAAAGAATTTTTTCTTAACCTAGTCTTCCAGATGTATGAGCCAGATGGACCTCACAGCTGCTGCTTTAGTTAATACTTTCCTGCCACTGCAAGAATGGACTGCTTCTAAGAAACTGTCCAAAGAAGATAACTCTTCCTCATGAAAAGCATAAAACCCATCAAACAGACAGCTTGTTTCAATGGATACTCATGGCTGAGCTACTAAAAAGCACAAGAAATTATTTGTTCATTAAAGCTGTCTTTCCTACACGGGAACAGCCTTCCTTAAAAAAGGCAGGAATTAACACCAAATATGTAAGCAATGACAGCAGAACTCAGAAACCTTCTATGAATCCAGCTAAAACCAAATCCCAGTGCCTATTCCAGAACTTCTTTTTATTACAAATAAGAGGCACTTCCTGAACTATTTGAATCTGCCTAGGGGCCTTTTTATAGGAACACAAGCATATACACATCACAACAAGGTACATATAATTGCACTCAACTTGGGAAGGACTGATGGAGCCTAAATTAAACATTTCAATTTCTGACCTATCTATTTGCTGAAAGCTTGCAAGCATCTTCTAATTGTATCATCCACTGAGAAAGCCTTTTGGGGAGTACAGCAGGAATGGAAACACTGGAAAAGGAGACTACAGGAAAGAGAAAAAACTCGTTTCCTTTGAACTTCTGATTAGTTTCCATCAGAAGACTCTGATATGTCTGAAGGTGTTTCCCAAAGACCAGGCTTTATCTGCATAGTCAGACACTGGAAGGCTTGACTGCACCCTAGAAGATAGCTCCAGGTCATGCAGGGTCTGCTGATGGAAGCAGCTTAAAAAGGTTTTGGCAGTGACAGTAGACAGAACAACCACTTTGCCTTTCACAGCCTCTCTTCTGCTTCTGCCAGAAGAGCCACTGGAGGAAAACAAACTCCTGGCTTCACTTAAAGCCAGTCACTCCTAAACCATTTCACTCCAAAGAAACTTCCCTGGTAAGCTTACCAGCTCAGCAGCATGTTTAGAGGAGTGGTGATGACAGGAACGAGCATATGGCAGAGGTCAAGCCTGCTGACAACCTCTCCTACCTGCATTTATTTCCACCGATTTTATAGAGCTAACAGAGATCTTTGCTATCCCAAGTCATTTACTGCCAAGTGAACTACCAGAATCCAGCTCATCCAGGAAAAGGCTCATCCAGCAGACAAGAGTGAGATAACCTGCTGGGTGGCATGGGCTTGTCCTGCAGTCAAAGTTAGCTACAGAGAGGACGTTTATTCATGGCATTATTTAAGCCATCTAAGAAGATGGTAAACCAGAACAGGATACATGGACCCATTTCAGAGGATGTGGAGGGCTCTGCACTGCAGAATAGTGAGAGGCTTGGATGCCCTACCAAAATCAGAAGACGCCTCTGCTGCAAAGCCACGGCTGAGTTCAGACACACAGAGTCCATCAGCAGCTCCAGGGTGGGCTAATGAAGTGTCAGAGTTTTCACTCATTCCTAAATTAAAGTTGCTAAAAAACATGGAAACTGGTATTCATGCAAACACAAATTAAAGCCTGAATCAATCTGAATTAACTAAAAATAACAAACTATACTAAAATAACTCCAGATTCAATAACAAAATTAAGAGTCCTGATTATAATCACAACAAAACACATCAATCACTTACATTTTCTATTAATCAAATTAAAATAGCCAGCCAGAACAGCAGGTTGCCTGCTGAACAAGCACATTCAGTACCATTTCTAGTCCTTCCATCCAGCAAACATGACTTCAGCAACCTCAGTATTTCTGGGTAGGCTGGAAGATCTCCCTCTGCACCCATCCTGAGGCTGTTTAATTCAAACAGACAAAAATATGCTGCTAAAACAGCAGGTCCAATCTGAAAAGCTTTCTTCTCCATAAGTAAAATGGCAACTAAGTAGTATTGTTACTAACACATTTACCTATCAGGAAATATAGATATGACACATATAACGTCAAAAAAAGGGTTAATGAATATGAATATTTATTAAAAGGCACTGCCAGTGGAAAAAAACCCCCCACCCTCATGGGCCAAAGAAGCCAGAATCCCGCAGCTGTTTATGCTTTGTTACCTTTAATTACAGAAGTAATTCCATTAAAGTTGCTTCTATGTATCTTAAAGCTCTTCCCACAGTCCCTCAACAATAATTCTTGCTCCATGGCTCTAAGGGGAAAAAACCCCTTGTTCTCTGGTTCACAAAACTTTACCTGACTGCTATCAGGTAGTTACCCCAATCCTGTGAGGGCAGCCCCAAAATAATGGCAAAATGGATTTTAAAAATGCCTCAAAGCTCAGACACCAAGACAATGAAATCCGCAAAATTTTCTTACCCCATAGGCAGCTCACTACAGGAATCCCAGGCTCTCCTTTCATTTTCACACCACAGCACATTACATTTTTCTAGAAATCAAGTAAATCAGTTGAATGCAAGGCTTCTTTTTTGTGTTCCTACCTCTACATGGCATATTACACGTGCATGTCTCTCATGAGAATTTTTGCTGCAAATCCAGTAAACATCAGGCTGAAAGCAGAGTTTTGCATCACAAAGACGACCATAAAATTCTCTCAGTTACAAAATGCACCAGCCCTGTGGACCGAGATCTCACTGTAGTTTATGTTCTCCCAGCTAAGGCAAAGACATCTGTTTCAGCTAGACAAACCTGTTGTGAATACAGAAGGCATGTGAACTATCTGACCAAAATCCTCGCTTCTAAATCTGCATTCCTATAATCGGCTGTGATCTCAGCATCCCTCCAAATAGCCTCCATCCAAATGATAGGAAGAGTTGTCTCATCAACCCAAAACCAAACTCAAAGCACTAAAGAGACAGTCAGCAAGGGATACACAGGTAGAACACAGTGGAATCCAGCACAAGAAGCTCTGTACTACTCTGCACCAGCTAGTGGAATGATAGCTTCAAAACGATAAGATTTTGTCAGGTTTTAGAGTTTACCCCAAAATGAGGAACCTACATCCTCAATCTTCAGTCACTTTTGGCTGTCACAAATACGGAGGCAGAAACAGCTGCTGTGAGTTGCTGCTGCTGGCAAAATGAGAGAATGCTGCTGCGCTCATCATTTTGCTCTGGCTGAATTCTCGTATTCTAGGGCCAACCTCAATGGGATTTGCTATCTCTTCCCAAGATGCTCTTTACAGACTGACTAAAACTCTGGTCTGCTGCAGGAGACGCAGAAGGAAAAAGAAATAAAACAACTTCAAATGCAAGAGAAATAATTATTCCAAACACCTTACATCGTCAATAAAGCACTGAGCAAAATGCCAGTGCAGCTCTCCTCCAGCCAACGAGAATGTGAGAAGCCAGCTGAAATCTCATACCCGTGGAGAGAGTCACACTGCAGGAATTTTAAATCGGTCAAGTTTTTAACCTAGGATGAAAAAAACACTGGCAAACCAGTGCAACAGCAACTGGCATCAGCAACAGCGAGGATGGTGCCTCTGCCAGGCTCTACACTTTCCTCCTGGCAGAACCAAACTTAATTTAACCACTTCTGGCCGATGATCCCAGGCACAGAGAGATCAGGAGGAATTCTCTTTCAATGGGGTTATTCATTGGAGCCGTAAAACCTGCCTGTTTGTCAGAAGCCGGATGCAGCCTGGGAAAGAGGCCTGGCTACCCGGCCCTCCATTTTCCCTACCAACAGGTGATCCTGGCTCCCTACCCACCCAGGAGAGGACAGAACCCTCTCCTGGTCACGGTGCAACAGCCACGCCCGATAGTATTTTCACTGTCATTCTGTAAAAGCGCTTATTTTTTAAGCGAAAGAGAGCATGCTAAGGGGGCGCCCAGCCCAGTGCCAGTGAGACAAGGCTGGAACGGACACAAAACCAAGACGCGCTCCCGACGAGCCGCCCGTCTTCCGAGGTGCGAGGGCACCCGACAGAGCCCGGCTGCAGCCCCCGGGATGGCGCCAGGGCCAGGCAGGAGGGAGGACTCCGAGACAAGGCGGGTCGGCTTCGCTTAGCCGAGCTCACGGCCGCCGGCCTTGCTCGGAGGCCGCAAACAGCACAGTCCCGGCCGCAGGCGGCGGCCAGAACGGTGCGAGAGGGAGTTCCCTCCCACAGACAGCCCGGTGCGGCAGGAGGCGGCCCAGGACCACCGCCCCGCACGACTCTGGCGGCGCGGCGCGGCTCGGCTCGGCTCGATTCGGTTCGGCCCGGCTGCATTTCACCTGCTGCGTCGGCTTGCCCGGCCCCGCGTCCACCCAAGCCGGGGGTGACTCCCAGCCCCAGCCCCTGCCTAGGCCCACTACCTCAGGAAGCGGCAAAGCCTCTTTCCCCTCTCTCGCCGCTCAACAGGTGTGAGGCGGCCGCACTCACCTCTCCGCCATGGCCGCTCTGCCCGCGAGCGGGGCAGGATGTGAAACCCGATCCCGGCCCCGCCCGGGGGCGGTGCGGCCCGACCCGGGACCCCCAGCCGCTCCCCGGGTCCCTCTGTCGGGGGCTGCTGTGCCGGGACGGGACGGGGTGGAGCGGGGCGGAACGGGCCGGGGCGGGCAATGCCGGCGGGAGTGGCGGAGCCGCGGGTTGAGGGCAGCCCCTGGCGGCGGGCGCGGCCGCTCCGGAACCCAATCGAGTCCGCCCAATCCAGGCGTCGCGGAGCTCCGGCCCGAGGTGGAAACAAGTAGAGTGGAAGTGGAGCCAGGACATCAGTTTTGGAGCCGCTGAAGCTTTATTTGAGCTACAGGTCAGTGGCAAAAGTCCGCGGTCGTTACCCCTTTTGTGAGGAAAACCGTGGTCAGGCAGGTCACATCCTGCCCTCGCCTTGGGGACTCTTTGGCAGCGCTGTTGTTGCGGGCCCCAGGTGTTATGCTCTCGGTTGGCCCAGACGTGTTGTCTTTTTTTTTTTTCCCCATCAACTTTGGGCAGATTTTGCGGACTTTCTGTTTCTTCTCTATCCTGAACACATGGACAGAGACTGGTCTAAGCTGTGCAGGAACATCAGGTCTGTCTCCAGCAGATGCACAGATCCACCAGTGGTGTACAAACATCGTAGGTTCAGAGACCTAAAGAAGAGCCCTGTTCCTCGGCCAGCATGAGTAGTCTGAATAAACAAGCCGTGCCCTAAAGGTCAGCCCTGCTAGATCAGCTTGTGTCAGCCACTGTTTTGGAATACATCATTTGGCATGGTGGCACTGAAGAGCTCTTACTATCTCAGTAATTGCTGCAATGTGGCCCTACATTTTTTATGAGGTTCTGTTATTCCAGAATAGGGACAATCCCATCTGGACACAAATCCTCCGTGTTGAGTTGCCCAGATTCCTCAGACTCTGTAACTGGGACACAAGACTTGACAAATACTTGGTGGATTTTGCCACTAACAGAGTGGTTTGGGGCCCATGTCTCACCAGGGAGCAAATGTCTGCTACAGTAAGAAGTAAGTCCATTCAGCTTTTTAATGACCCCATGCAATCCAGTGGTCAGGGTGCCACCAGTGCAACACTGCACTCACTTGCAAATGGCATTTTGGCACTATTGAGAACTTGAGGGTAACTTAATTTGAAGATATTCCCGTGAAAGTCGAACTGCATTTTTAAATAGCAAATAGAGAGACAGTGAGATCATGGCTGCTGCTCTTGTGGGCTGGTCACACAGTTGCACTGTGCTT
Organism: Cettia cetti; assembly: GCA_013401135.1. NCBI lineage: Eukaryota > Metazoa > Chordata > Aves > Passeriformes > Sylviidae > Cettia > Cettia cetti. Next base: position 3,297 of record VZUI01043821.1, on the reverse strand, counting down.
AAGGGGCAGGGGGGCAAGAGGGGAGGAGAGTGTGTCCCTGCAACCAGGAGCCAGTGGCGAGTGGGGCCCCCACAGGGGCTGTGAAGCTGCTGGAAATGCCTGAGGTGCTGTAGGAAAGCAGGCCAGAGAAGCTGAGTTCTGTGGGACTGCAAAGCTCAGGAACTGAGGCACAGGCTAGCAGGGAAGCAAAGGAGGAGTTGAACCAGGTCTGCGTTTGAGAACAAAAATTTGCTGGTGCAGCTCTACCATGATTAAATTGGCATCCCTCCTTGTGGAGATGCAGATATTGCTTACCTTTCCCAATACAGACTATAACTATGTCCTTCAGGGATATAATAATACTGGGAAAATGCTTATAGCAGCCTGATAGTCTCTAGTCAAAGCCTTCTGTGGACAGACTTACTGTGTAAGAATTTTAACAGCTTGATTGTAATTTCTATCCTAGCAAGGTTCTTTGGACATGCTGAAAATAGGTGCTGGGGACATGGGAGGTTTCAGAAGCTCGAGCTTCAGGGCTCCCCAAAATTAGTGACCTGACACAGTAAGTGGGAAGTTGGCTGCAGTAAGGACCAGACAATTTTTTTTTTTTTGCAACGTTCTCATTTTATTTTGCATATTTCAGAGTTTGATGATAACGTGTAAATTGTCCTAAACCAGGACAATGCCTAAAATGCTTGGCAAGATCTGTGTGGATAGGCTTACAGCCAGCATTGCCCCAGCACAGCTACAGCCTTGGATCCACCTTCCAGGGCACCAGCAATGGTGGGAGGATGAGTTGAAAGATGCTTCACTGAGTACTCCCTGTGCTACTCCTGAGCTGCATTTGAGCTCAGGTGCTCAGCCTTGACCTCACCTCAGCTATACTCCAATGAAGCTTGTGCCATCCCACTCACTTGGGGTCAGCAGTTACTTGACCCTGGCTGACTCTGGTTACTGACACCAGACTCTCTGCTCCTCTTGCATGGTATGGTGCTGTCCTGCTGTCATCTTGTTGCCAGCTCAGCTGTAATCCTCTCCTGCAACCAGCACCCCAAGGCCCCGTGGCTGGAAGTGGGGGCAGGAGCAAGAGCAGCTCAGTGTGCTCATGTGAAGTGGGAGCCAATAATACCAGGAGACATTCTGTGAAAGCCCTGTGTTAAATAGGTCAAACTACTGCTCAGGTACTCCTACAAGTGTTTACATATGGGCTGACCATGGGGAGCTCTTTGCTGCAACAGAGATAAAGTGCTGGGCTGATTGGGGGGCACAGTTCACTCAGATGGGTGATGAGATCTCTGTCCTTGGAGATTTTCAGGGTTTGGCTATGCAAAGCTATGGTTTACCTGATCTAGTATTGGTGATGGTCTTATTTCAAGCAAGAGTTTGGGCTAATGTTCACAAAAGGTCCCTCCCAACCAAACCAGGGAGCTAGAGGTTTGAGGTGGGCAGACATATGTGGTGATTTCCACAGTATTTTCAGCACAGACGTCTTATATCCTGTGTCTCAAAGACCTTATTGAATGGAACCAGGCTGATCTGGGTGCAGGCGTTGATGGCTGAAGTTCTTTGGATTATGTGCTGTGAGAGTTCTCTCTGCCAAATGGTCTTAGCAAGTATGAGGAAAAGAAAAAACATCCTTGTTCTTCATTAATCCTGTCTGTTTTGTGAAGATGATGATATTGAATAGCCCAAGACAGTCCTTTGGAAAAAGATAGTTGGAGATATTTGACCATTTGTAAAAATACACGTTTTTAAGCACCAATCAGCAGGTTGTTGTGTTTTGGTGGTTTTTGGTGGTTTTTTTTTTTTTGTTTTCTTTGGGGTTGTTTTGTTTTTTAATAGCAGGCATGATGTAAATTTATAGATCTAGCCAGGTGTTCTGCAGTGGGTCTTTTAAAAATAATCCTGTCCTAATTTTCTGCCTTACCATCTTCAGCTCCTTTGCAGAGTAAGCAGGAGTGCTATTGCGTTACTGCTTGGCAATGCAGCAGCTGGCTGTAACCCAACCATGCAGCATGGGACATGGAAACAGATGGAGCAGCAAATGCTCTTTGTTTCCCCTCCTGCTTTCCAAAACAGATTGTGAGTAAAAACATACCGGGGAGTTTTTGCCATCTTCTCTGCTACTGTGGCTCCCTGGCTGCTGACACAGCCATGGCATTATATAGCAGGGGTAACATCTCCCCACAACAAAGGAGAGTTGTGTCCTTTGAGAGAAGAGCTGCCAAGAGGGGAAGGGCATTAGATACAATGTCAACATGCCCTTGGATGGGAAAGAAGGGTGCAGTAGGTGAAATGGCTGAACTGAGCCGAGAGCCCCCCATGCAACCAGTCCTGTCTCACTTGTTGCTCTGAGTTCTGATTCTGGTGTTCATCTGAGCTTGGGTGAACCTTATCAGCTCATTAAACTGGTAAGCAACAAAAGCGAGTGGTGTTTTGACAGTTAGGAACCTGCATTGGCCTGATGGATGATCTGGCAAGCACTGGGATGACAATGAGGAGAATAGCCACTGGGGATATTTCTTTCTGGCCTTGTCTCTGGGATGACCATTCAGACATTTATCTGAAATCCCACCAGAGTGTTTTGCCTAAGTTTTCTCAGCTTCATCCCATTATTCCTGCTCTTCTTAACTAATACAAAAAAAAAAAAAAAATCTTCCACTTTGTTGTTTATAGGTGTCCTCAACTGAAATTTTTGCATGTTGTCATTTCTTATTGTATCCTTTCAATAATATAAAACATTTCATTTTTTAAAATTCAGTCTCTTTTGCTCTCAGGTATTGTCTTGAGCTCTGCCTGTATACCACCTGCTTACTAATACATACAGAGAACAGAAATGCTATAAGCACTAAAAGTGCTTTATTTATCTGGTATCCTTTCTCCTACAGTCAAGGGTTTGAGGTCCAGCCAGGTTTCCACTGAACTCAGTGGGAACATCAGCAAATTCTTTGCTCTGCCATGTAACTGCAGGAGGAAGTGAACTTTCCAAAACCTGTTATTGCCAGCATTGCAATGCTCAATGTCGCCCTGTGCTGCACTGACTGTGTCATGCAAGCTGGGTTCCTCTCAGCATGCAAGTATTCAGCCTTATGCAAATCCCTTTGAAAGCTGTTCCTTGCTAGTTTTTAAAATATTTCGGAGATCTACTAAGCAGATCAACTGTCCTGGTTTAGAGACAGGTATCTGCCAGGGGAAACTGGAGTTTTCCCTGGAATGGAGAATGTAACCCCCCTTCCCTCCGAATTACTATAATTTTGCAATTAAAGGCTTTCAGGCAAAGATTTGGGAATAGGAATAGCAGTTCTTTACTAGGAATAT
>VZUI01043814.1:0-12940 GCA_013401135.1 Cettia cetti | reverse complement strand
CAAGGGTGGCTGAGAGAGAAAACAAGAAGGGTGGGACTGCATCACCTGGAGCTGGGATTGGACAATTCAACCCCAAGGTGCAAATGGACCAAAACTGAGAAAAGTGTGAGACCTCCTGACTGGGGGTCCATTTTCTGACCATTTGGGGTCCATTTTTGGTCCATTTTCTGTCAATTTTGTGTCCATTTTGTGTCTATTTTGTGTCCATTTTGGGTCCATTTTGTGACCATTTTGTGTCCATTCTGTGTCCCCCTTGGGCGCAGCCCTGCCCAGGCTCTTGTCCTGCCCAAGGTGGATCCTTAAAGGCCTTTCAATAAATCCCTGCTTTATTCTCTGGCTCTGTGCAGTCTCTGTTCCAGCCCAGCCTTCCCAAGGCATCCCCACCTGCAGCTCTTGCCCTTCCCAGGTGGGGCAGGGCTGGTTTTGGCACTCTGGGATTTGCTGCTGGGGCAGGAGAGGTCCAAGCCCTCCACAGCTCACACTGGAGAAAAAGCTGGGCACCAGAACCTGTGTCCAGCCCCGCTCACCAGGGCTGGGGCTCCCCTGAGGAAGGACAGGGAATGCCACTGTCCCCAAGCCAGGCTGGAGCCGAGCCCGTCCAGGCCCCCGGGATGCTCTGGGGACGCTGCCCCGGGCACTCCAGCGTGGCCCTCCTCTCGCTGGCCCCGGAGAAAGGAAGGAGAGGTCAGGAGTGGGGCCGCGGTTAACCCGGGAAGGCAGAGGCAGCCTCAGCAGCCGCTGGGCTCTCCTCCCGGCGGGCAGAGCCTTCCAGCGCAGCCCCAGCTCGGAGCGCTCAGCTCAGCCCGGCTGAAGTTGAGAGGATTTCAGCAGATGCTGCTCTCTCTCCAAGCCCGGGCTTCAGCCCCGTGAAGGGCTGGGAGCTGCCGAGGGCGGGGGCAGCTGCGGGAGCTGCTCCCTTTCCCCTTTCCCCTTTCCCCTTTCCCCTTTCCCCTTTCCCCTTTTCCCTTTCCCCTTTTCCCTTTCCCTTTCCCTTCCCCAGCAGGGGCTCTCACTGAGGGCTTTGGGCTGTCCAGGGGGGCTGCAGCCCCTGCCTGTTCGGAGTTCCTGCCCAGAGCACTGCCTCCCTCGTTTCTGGGATGGGAATACCCCAGAGAGGTGCAGGGGGCCGCCCTGAGGGTGTCACCGTCCCAGTGCGTGGCGAGGGTGGCACTGCCCCTGCAGGAGCCCTCTGAAGGGCTGTGGCACTGACAGGCAGCGCTCTCCCCTGCTGGGGAGCCTCCACCTCTGGGATTTGCAGGTGGAAAACTTCCCCCAGGTCAGGGAGCCAGCAGAGGCTGGAAGCAGAGCTGGGGAAAGCACCAGTCATGGTTTATTTCTGCTAAATTCGCTTTATTTCTGCACTTGAGTGACCCCCCATGGGTGGGGACAGGCAGACACAGGCAGGAAATTGTTTGTCAAGCTGTTCAGGCTGGCCCTTGTGTTTATGGGATCCTGGCAGCTGCAAGGCAGAGGAACAAGTGTGAGAGAGGGATGGGAGCAGGTCCTGCAAGGGGAACTGCTCATGCCTGGGGCTGTCCCTGTGCCAGCCAGCTCCCAGCATGGCCCTGGTGGCTGGAGCCATCTGAATCAGCACATCCCAGCCCACAGAGGATAAATTACAGCCTTACAGCCCTGTAACACATAGTTTTCAGCTTGCATCTTCAAGTTCCAGTGCAAGTAATGGAGGAAAAGAGTCAATAGTTACTTCTTAGTGCTCCACACATCTGGAAAAAAGTAAGAATTAGCTCTCAGTCTGAGCTGTCTGGGAGTTTCTTCCCTTATTTTCCTTCTGCTACAAACATTTTCCATTTTGGTTTGGTCAGGCTTTATTTTTAGTTGTCTGCTTTGACTTTTTTTTTTTCCTTTCTCCTGAAGACTGATGGAACAATGCAGTGATCTCATCAAAGAAAACCCACACCCTGAGCAGTGAAAGGGTCCCCTTTGGGCTTTGGTGCCATTTGGGGGCAGCTACTGGAGCTGGGGTGGTGGGGATGCAGCTGATAAAATTTGGAAGCTCGGAGCACATAAAATTCAGTGTAACTTGGGCAGGGGCTTGTTGATAAATGCTCTGAGCATCCAGACTGCTCCACACTGCCCTGGGCTCAGTGCAGAGGTGTGGGCTGGAGGCAGGGCTGGGCACGGCTCGCTCTGCAGTTCTTGGGCAAACACCAGCGGCCACCGTGTGGGCAGGGGCAGTGGGGGAGATCATCAGATATTCAGTTTGTGCTTGGCAGCTTTCTCCTGTGATGGCAACCCCAACACCCGGCTCAGCAGCTCCTGGCACTCCGGGGTTAATGTTTGTGAGGCTCATCTGGAAGAGGAGAGGATCTGTTATGTGTGGTTACAGTGGGGAGCAGTGGAGCTGGCACCTCTCATTAGGATCACATGTCACCGATGTGATTTTCCTGGAGCTATTTTATGGCTTAAACACTAATGAGAATTACCAAAAAATCACTTCTAAGATTACAAAGAAAAGCCAAAACCCCCAAACCCAGCTCAATGCATCTTTATCTCCACAACCCGTCTGGTTTTGTATTCAGTTTCCAGGTGGGTTTCTTTGTCATCTGCGAAATGCTGCACTTGAGAGGCCAGGAGACAAAGGCAAACGCATTGTTCCTCCTCTCAGGGCTTTCATCCTCACAGTGCTGGGGTTCTGGGGGTTCCGGGGCTGTGTTTGGGTGTCTGGGGCCGTGCTCTGGAGGGAGGGGAGCTCAGCCTGGCACCCCACGCTGCTGGGCAGCGTTTGCTGCACTCCCAGCGCCAGAGGAACAGCTCTGGCCAGGCTGGCACCAAGCTGGTGTCCTCAGAACTCTGCGTTAGGGCTGTGTGAGTGTGCCCTGTGCGTTTTGCATCCCCAAATAACTTATTTGGGCGAGTGTCTGCCCCGCTGTGCCGGGTCTGTGCGCAGGAACTGCAGAGGGAATCACCGTGCCGTTAATCCCCCTACCTGGAGCAGCTTGTTCAAGGGAGGGAATTACACCGCTGGCTTCTGCTTTGAGTTATTATTTTTAAAAAGTCATTTAGCTGCATTTAAATGTCGCTCGTGTTCAGCCGGGGAGGGGTTACACGGCTGGATTATTTCAATCTGATGGTTCGTGTAAATGAGAGGTTTGCGGTTTGAGCTCAGTGAGCTGCAACTGGGGACGGGTTAGAGCCCTCCTGGAGCACAGGGCCAGAGCCTCATCAGCTCCTGCTGCCTTCTCTTTGTTCGGAGCTCATTAAAGTGCTCCCACTCCGCACTTCTGAGCGTTCTTTTCGTCTTGCGCTCCGCAGCATCACCGATAAAAGCCCAAAACGCACGGGCAGGGGCTGGCAGAGCTCGCAGGTTAATCCTTGCCTGAGGGTTGGTGTAAAGCACCAGAGTTCGCAATATTTGCAGGTATTTACGTGTTTCTTTGCACAGAACCCTGGAGGTGAGGGTGAGTGCCCTGAGCAGGCACTGTCAGCACAGCTCTGCTGCTGCTGGGGGCTCCTGGAACCCCCCCGGGAGCTTCAGGGACAGGTGAGATGATCTCAGGAGATCCCTGGGGCAGGGAGCTTGGGCTGGGTGGCCCCGGCGGTCCCTGCCCGGCCCAGGACTCGGGAATGTGGCAGTGATGCAGCAGGGTGAGGGCTGGGGGCTGCTCCCCTCACTGCCCACTCCCTGCATCCCCAAATTCTGTCGTTCCCCTGAGCGTGCTGAGCTGCTCTGGTACGGCAGCACCAGAAACCAGCTTAGCTAAACAGCTAAAAATCAAATCAACTCCCAGCACCCTTTTGAGTTTTCATTTCTTTGCATTAAAATGACTGCATGGAGGTTTTGCTCAAGCTCGCAGCAGCCCAGGGCTGGACTCTGCCAAGGCTCTGTGCTTGCAGGGTGCAGGGTCTAATGACATGCACTGCAACCCTAGAAGTCAGAAACCTAATCCAGGGCAGTCCAGAGAAGTTAACAGCCTGTTTTATTATTTATTTACACAGACCTTTCCAAAGAGCTTGCTGGAGCAGAACCGTGGGTTACTGAGCTGGTGGAATTGTTTGGTGGTGGAGGAGTTTCATTCTGCTCAAGCTTTTTGTGCTTTTTGTGCTTTAATGCTCTCTGGAGGTGAGGCACATGGTAAAAATATGCGTGGCAGCCTTTGGGGCAGAATTAGTTTGAGTTTTGTGCTGCTTCCACTGCTGCTCCTTGTCTCCTCAGAGCTAGAAATTGGCATTCAGGCTTTGCTCTGAAAGGGTGCTGCTGCCGTCCTTCAATTACTCAGCTGTTTGTTTTTTTGTTATTTTCTAACTCCTGAAGCAGCCCATCAGCTTGGGTCTTTTTGCTCTAAACGTAGAAAGAAATAAATTACACGGGAGCATTCCCTGCTCTTCAATTATCTTTACAGTGGACTGTAAAGCAAATTAGGTAGGGAGAACATAAAGCTCTGAGCTTATCTGGTTTTAACAAGATCATGCATTTTCCAGAAGGAGTCAGATGACGTTTTAGGAATTGGTAAGTACTGATCAATGTAAAGCTTATGAATCATGTCATTAACATCTGTGCTGGGGATTGATTGTAGAGTGAAAACGTGGGGTGTGAAATGATTTTAAGGAAACAGTCTTCTCCTTAAATGCCTGGTAGGAGTTTTATTCCTTTCCTAACAGGAATTCATTTTGCCATACAAGTATAAATTCAAATTCTTGCCGTGTTTTTGCTGTCCTCGATGCAATATCTGCCTATTAATCATTTTCTTTGACAGTAATCATAAAACCAGCAGGAATTCATGCAGTAAGCAAAGTGTCACACGTTCAGTCATCTTTAGCAGAGACAATAATTCAGGGTGTAATTAACTGCCTGACAGGTATGGAGTGTGTGAGGTGTTTGAAGTGGGCTTGGGTTGTTGGGGGGTTTCCTGTGCTCACCGCTGCTGGGGGGGTGGCAGAGCTGCTTAATGAGGCTCTCGTGGCAACTGCAGGGACAGACAAATAAATGAAAATAAAATCAGAGCTCCTCACGTTTGCATTTACCGGCTGGTTAATGGCACTTGAGCAGAGCTGGAGGTGGGTGAGGCAGGGCAGCCCGGGCTGCTGCATTTCCGTGCTGGGTGTAGAGCTGCAAGCTGATCAATTAACAATTAAATATGCTCCTCAGTTAGTCACACCTGCCTTGGCTTCTGGAAAGGTCTCAGCAGCGTGCCTGGCGTTTTGCACTCGCTGAATTCTCATCAGCTGGTGATAGCAGAGCAAGGAATAATATTCCTTCATGGCATCAGGGGGCCACTTTCATGGTCTGCTGGGGGCTGGTGTGTGCAGGCAGAGCACCATGGCAGGGAATTACACGGGGGAATTACATCCTGACACAGGGCATTCTGCTTCAGCTCTCCTGAAAGCCGTTTATTTTCACATGAATTGGCTTTCTGACTCGGGAGTCCTCTTGGACACTGCCTTCCCACATCATCCTGAGGGCTGCATGGCAGCCTTGTGCCACCACTGACCTTTCTGAGGGCCACTTCACTGTGCTTGAAGGTCAAGTCTTTCCAAGGAGATCTTGGAAATCGGGATTCCCCAGGATTTAAGGTTTAAGAAATTAGGATTTAAGAAATTGGGGCACTTGTGCAGCCCTGCAGTGACACCCAGAGTGCTGGCACCGGGGCAGGGCTGGGCAGTGCCAGCACCTTGTGCTCCCATGGCAGGGCACAGGCTCCTCTGCTCCTCCAGCTGGATGCCTTCCTGTGCCAGAGCAGGAGCATTCCAGGGGCTCTCATTTCCAGCTCTGTGAGAGTGCAGGAGCCAGTGCAGGGAGAGAAATGTGACTTTGTGCTGCTCGGGAGCCTTCGGGATGTGCTCCAAGCCTTGTGGGTGACATAATTCCTGTCAAAAGGACAGTGTGGCTGCAGTCTCCTCTGCTGCCCCTGGGTGAGGATCTCTTTGTCTCAGGTGTTTCTGAACGTTTGTCCCACCTCTGACCATGCAAGGGCTCCCTGGCTCTTCCTCCTTCCTGGGGCAGTGAGTGCCCGGGGGCAGCCCTGCCACGGCCAGAGGGACCAGCCTGGCCCAGCTCAAGGGGTCCCTGCCCGTGGCAGGGGCTGGAACAAGCTGAGATTTGAGGCCCCTTCCAAGCCCAGCCTTCGTGGGGCTCCGTGGGGCTGGGAAATGATTCCATGATTATCTCAGGCTCCGGCTGGGAAGCGTGGCCGAGGCATCCAGGCAGCTTCAGAGGAGGCTGTGGGCAGGAGCTGCTGAGCCTCTGATGCCTCTGGGAAGATAAAAGACACATTTGTACTTTGCCTTGGATGCTGTTATCTAAGGGCAAGCCCTGCTTGCCTTTGGGAGGAAGGGCACGGGAGCAATAGCTATTGGCAGATCCAGTTATAAAAAGCCTCTATAAAAGCCATCAAAACAGCCCCACGCTGCTCTTGTGGGGTTTATTATGTTCCTAAGCAATGGAGGCTGATTTAACAGAAGTTTCACAATGAAATTAGGAGATACTATGTGTTAAATTGTATATTTTTAGTTCTTATGTGTTCAGCTTAGGGTTAAAGCTCAGTTCCAATTTCCTTGGAGCTGTTGGGTGTCCACAAAAGACCTGCAACTGCTGCCCAGGGATTCTGCACAGGTAAGGTGTGGTTTTATCAGCTGGTGTTTCATCTTCTTCCCTGTTTAAGCCAGCATGAGTGAACTATTCCACCAAATCAGTGAGATGGGGGCAGATCAATCTATTCAGTACCTTATAATCTGTTTGAAATTCTCTCCTGATGTTTCAAAACGAGTGAAAACCAGGCAAAACCAGGCACACTGCTTCATCTGACTGTCTAGGAGAGCTTAACCCTGCAGCTGTAGTGGGCACACAGCCCTGAATTTAAGCACTTTTCCACAAAGAGCCTTGGAGTGCTCAGCTGTGGGGTTTTTCTGGCCATGGACACAAAGACCTGATGATAGAATCTCACTGTCTGTATATTTTCAAGTTAATGTAGCAAACACTTGTGGAGGAGAGGGGCCATTGAATGCAGATAAATGCTTGACTTCTTTCCAAACGTCCAGCATTAATTCCTTAAAAACAAACACAGACATTAAAGGCAGCCTCTTGAAAGAGTTGTCCCAAGATGTTTCTCCTTTTTCCAGGCTCTGGAACTGCTGCATTTTGCAGTTGTTCCACCTGCACATCTGAAGTTGCTCAGATGATTGAGTCTTGCCCAGCAGCTCAATTCCAGGCCTGAAGGGAGACCAGTCCCTTTAATGCCTGTGTCCTGTTGGTGTTCCTGGGGATAACAATGGCATGGAGAGTGAAAAATGATGCTGGGAAGGGTGAAAATGGCCCTTTGTGAGTGCCTTTTCTGCCCTGCTGTGCTGTCCTGTGTCCTCTCATCCCACGTGTTTGTTTTGTGACTGTAACAATCCGTGGTGAGAGATAAGGAAAAGAATCCACATAAAAACAGGCTGGCAGGGCCGTTTCCTCCAAAGCAGGGAAACACTGGAGCTTTTCTAGAAATGGGGAGTGGACTCTGTGAAATGCACGTGCTGCGTGTGCCCTTTCAAACAAAGATGGGGATGGATGTTCATGCAAAGAGATCCAGAATTAAAACCGTGCATTTGCAGTGTCCCAGGCCAGGCTGGACAGGGTCTGGAGCACTGGGAGGTGTCCCTGCTCATGGCAGGGGCTGGAATGAGATGGGCTTTAAGGTCCCTGCCCACCCAAACCAGTCTGGGGTTCTGTGGTTCCTTGTTAATACAAGTCCCAGTGCTGTTCAGAGAGGACTCAAGCATTGAACAGCACTAGTAGCAGGCATGTGGCAGTTCAGCTGCTTCTTTAAACCAAAAAAAAACCCAAAAAACCCCAAGCAAAGAAAAACCACACACAAAAACCCCTTTTGCAAGTTATTTCTGTATCAGAAATATTGTATTTCACAGTATGCATTCAGCTGTTCAATGAGCTTTGCAGGCTTGCAGTGTTTTGTATCAATATTTGATCATTTCCTCTGACTTTAAAGAACAGAAAAGTGTATTTCAGGCACTTAAGAGCCTTAGGGAAACTCTGAGCACCCGGGGGCACCATTGAGTGCTCAGTGGTGTGAAGCTGTTTTGAGGAGAGATGCCCCTGGTTTGTATTTTAAGTTCACTGAGGGGTCGATGGTTTGGTGGTGGGGTTTGATCATTGAGGAGTTCAGATGATGATTTAGGAAACCCTGGGGATGAGGACTGAGAGGGCCTTGAGGACAGGGAGTCTTCAAGCCTTAATACAGTAATTTTATAGACATTTTCACCTGGCTGTTGGTGACTGTCAGTGATCTGAACTCGGGGGCTGAAGGAGCTCTCTGCTTTTCCACAGGAATTCCAGGGCAGGGTAAAGATGAGGGAGAGGGAGAGGAGCAGCCAAAGCTCTCTTTGTTACAGGGCATTTTTAAGTTTTTCCAGCCAATACCATATTAGTGAAGCTTACAGACAATTGTTCTACCAATCACTAAAAGCACACGTACACCTTCTTCAAACAATGCTTGCTTGTGTGCTTTCTATTAACAATAAACAATATTCCATTATTAAGCTTAAAACTTTCTGCTGTCTTGCTAAGAACATTTTTCTGCAGTCCTAAGATCTGTCCTAGCCAAACCTAAGACTCAGATTATTGTTTCATGTCCTTGCTTGCTGCACTATTGTAACTTTTCCTACTTTCAGGCTTTGCAGCTAATTCTAATTTCTCCTTTCTGTTTTTGGACCCTGCTTTCTGAAAGCCTTCTCACCTTCAGTATTTCCCACAGCAGCCAGGGGCTCCCAGGGGCTCCTGTGGCTCTCATTTCGGGGTGCTGAGCTCAGGTCCTGCTCTCTGCCTCTGCCTCATGATGCCCTTGATGAACAGGAGGAGCTGTGCCCCTGATTTTCCAGGGAAGGCAGAGAAAGGAGCTGTGGCTGTCCTTGGGGGGCTGATGTCCAGATGTGTCTGGAACAGATGGACTGCTAGGAAAACAAGAGGCCTGGAAGGAAGCTTCAGCCTTTCCCATCTCTATCTCTAATTTTTCTTGTCTATCAAAGCACAAAAGATGGATTTCACCGTGCCTGACTCTGCTGGGAGGGAAACATTTTGTCCAAGCAGTCGGTGTTCATTAAAAAGGGAGATGAACTTTGCTCAGTGCTTTGAAAAATGGCCTTAAAATCTGGCCCAAATCTGTGCTAGTCATACATTCTTCATAACTTTCCTTTCAAAAAGCTTTTAAAACTCCTCAGCACGGGGCTAGGAGCACTCTGGGTTGGGAAATGATCTTTGCAGACCTTGGGATTTTTTTCCAGTGGTAATTTCAGAGCTCATATGTCAACAAAGCAGAGCACAGAATTATCATTTCCCTCTGGACTTTTCAAATCTGTATCTCCAGGGGAAATCTAGAGACCACATGACATCAGCTCCGAATATATTAATGAAAATGAAATGTGGCATTTGTTAAAATCCTTTTGTTGGAGAAACAACCTCTCCTTGTGATTAAGTGCTGTGTCAATGTTACATCACACTGACTTGAGATGTTTCAGGGTATCAGCTGGGCTGACAAGCTTTAAAAATACCTGGAATCCTCCTCCTGGCATTAAAATCCACCAACATTTGCTAAAGTAATTACTTCTGTTGAATGAATCTGTGGTGTGTCTGGGGAATTTGCTGCTGCTGAAGCTTTTTTTTCCCTCCCCTCCAACCTATGTGTCACAAAGTAATTCCTAGCAGAGGCTGCAAAAGCCTTAATATAATCAATTCATGTGCAAATAAATATAACTCTGTTAGATCTTGAGAGGAAGACAGGCTCTGGAAGAGTCTCAGACTGAGGCTTGTGGTTCTTTGGCAAATATTTTTCAAGTGTTTCCTCCTCCTCAAGCTGGAGATCCTTGTAATTAACCCGCTGAGGCCAGAGCTGCTGTCCAGCTGAGGGGCAGCTGCAGGGTTCACATTCAGCCCAGATGGTTGATATCAGGACATGGCTTTATCTACCAGAGAGCTTCACATGTGCCCTGGATTTTTGAATTCTTTCCCCTCACCCTTCCGGTATTAAGGCAGTTTGTTATGTTCCTATCAAATATTTATGTGCTTTGTCCATTGGCTTTTCCTGAGGATTGCTGAGCTGGGAGGGAGCTTCCCCCAGAGCAGGGGTTCTGCTGCTTTGTTCAGCATCCCCTGCCCCCCCATTTCCACAGCTGGAGTTCCAAGGGTGCCCTAAAAATGAACAGGAATAAAAGGCACACCATGAGCATAAATGTTAATATTTATTTCTGCTGTTTCTGTGGATAGTTAAAGGCTGTGTGATTTTATAGGATGATCAATACAAATTTCAAGCAGTTTTGATGTTCAGCACTGCTGAAGCACGGCCTGGCTGTAAAGTTTATCATCACTGGTAGCTAAATAAAGATACAGCAATGCAGACTCTGTCTTTGGGGTTATTTTTTATTATATTCTGCAATTAAAGAGCCTGGGAATGTTCCAGGCCAGGTTGGACAGGGCTTGGAGAAACCTGGGAGGGGTAGAACAGGATGAGCTTTTTCCCTTCATCCCAAACCGGTCTGTGGTGATGTCTTGATTTAATTGTGTATTTTAAAAATAATCTTCAATATTGTAGAGTGAGGTTTTTTCGAGGAGATGAGGACTTAGATTTCTAATTCCTGATGTTTAGAGCCTCTCTGAGTTTTGGAAGATGGCATGGTAGGAGTTCCTCTTGGTTCAAATTCCCCAAACACTGTGGTTCAGTGTTTACATCCAAGCAGGAAGCAAGACAGAAAGAGATTCTGAACTCTGGGAAATCTGGCCAGGAGCTCAGAACAGAAGCTGGGTATTGCATCCATGCTCTTCTCTCACCTCTTGGACATTGCATGGGGTGCAGAGGTCAAGCTGATGGCATTCCCAAACAGTGCAGAGTATTCAAAATACCTTCAAAAACTCAGGTCAAACTGGAAGTTAGATTAGGAACTGAGTTAAATGTTTTGGAGAAGTGCTGGTTTGGATGTTTTGTGCTGGAAAAGGTGCTCTGTTCTGCTTTAGCACTGAGAAAAAATGTCAAACACAAACAAAAGGAAAAAAAATAACAAATCAACCAATCCTCACTTTTAAAGCTGAAACTTGAAATTCACCTGTGTGAATTTCCTTGGCTTGCAGGTTTATGCCAAGGCTGGAGGGTTCTCTCAGGATGTTTGTAGCGCCCTGTGACAGTCTGTGCATGCTGTTTGTGCCTGCATGTGGAAGGAGGAGCAGGGAGGAATTTTCCTCCTGGCAGCTGCTGTTAGATCCATCTCTAAGCAAACCTGTGGTTTACACGTGGTTCCAGTGAGTGAAAATGCAGTTTAAGGGACTGCTTTGATGCCATTGAGGCTCAGTGGGGAAACTCCCACTAACTCAGCCAGGATTTCACATTTGCCCAGTGAACCTGGAAAATGGTACCAATCTACCCTCAAACTGGTGGCTTTTGGAATAATTCTGCTTCTTACAGTTTCCAGTTCTCTTTATTTTCAAAATAAAGCAAACATTGCAGCTCCTGCTCCAGTAGCAATGAAATATTTCTTCCATGAGGTAGTTTGTGATCTGGCCTGTTCTGACTGTGCAGAACTGGGGAGGAACCACCAGAAACAAACTGGGCTGCCCAGAGCTGAAGGAATTGGTTTAACAGGATGTGTGGAAAATGCTCTTTCTTGTCTGCAGGTAACAATTTGGACTCCTTTGGCCAATTTTGTGCTGTCTCTTTTCTGCCGATTTTTGCCGCGTCTCTTTCAGCTTTCGGACATTCCAGGAGTGGATTTGATGAAACGTGTGCAGGAGCAGGATGCTGACCCACAGGAACATTCCTGGGGTGGAATTCCAAGGGAAAGCTTTCCCAGCTTTTCCTCTGCACCCTCTCTTTGTGCCCCTGTGGCTCAGGGGCAGCAGCACAGCCGGTGCAGCAGACAGATCCCACGGAAAGCTGCTTAAGCAATTGGATTTGGGATGTGCTGAAGGCCTCAGCAAACCTCAAAGCTGGATGCTCCAGTGGAGAGAAAACCTCATTTTGTAAGAGAAAACAGGTGAATTTCAAGTTTCAGCTTTAAAAGTGGGGATTGGTTGATTTGTTGGTTTTTTCTTTTGTGTTTGACATTTTTTCTCAGTGTCAAAGCAGAATAGAACACCTTTCCAGCACAAAACATCCAAACCAGCACTTCTCCAAAGCATTTAACTCAGTTCCTAATCTAACTTCCAGTTTGACCTGAGTTTTTGAAGGTATTTTGAATACTCTGCACTGTTTGGGAATGCCATCAGCTTGACCTCTGCACCCCATGCTCCCCTAAGCAGGTTTAGGAGCAGATTCTGAGTCCCTGAAGGCACCCTGCCCTGGAGATGCCAGGCAGCCTGGCTGGGAGGGGAGCTCCGAGGAGACACCTGGGCTTGGCATAAAAACAGGGTGCTCAAAGATACCATAACTGCAAAGCTGGGGCAACAAGAACATAAACACTTATAAAAATACATATATAATATGTGTACTGTATGTTGTATGTAAGGTATAAATAGATAATATAGGTATTACATACTGTATGTTATGTATAAATATATATATATACACACACACAGAGCTATATAAGGCAGGCTACTTTATATAGATGTGTAAATCTATCTATACATTTATATAGATGTGTAAATCTATCTATACATTTATATAGATGTGTAAATCTATCTATACATCTATATAGATGTGTAAATCTATCTATAGATTTATATAGATGTGTAAATCTATCTATACATCTATATAGATGTGTAAATCTATCTATACATCTATATAGATGTGTAAATCTATCTATACATTTATATAGATGTGTAAATCTATCTATACATCTATATAGATGTGTAAATCTATCTATAGATTTATATAGATGTGTAAATCTATCTATACATCTATATAGATGTGTAAATCTATCTATACATCTATATAGATGTGTAAATCTATCTATACATTTATATAGATGTGTAAATCTATCTATACATCTATATAGATGTGTAAAT